>LKTO01000038.1:0-188406 GCA_001399465.1 Hymenoscyphus scutula | reverse complement strand
GGGGGGGGGGGGGGGTGGGTGGTGTGGGCGGGGGTGGGGGGGTGGTGGGGGGGTGGGTGGGGTGTGGTGGGAGGCGTTAGTTTTGGGAATTGGAGGGGGTGATGGGTTGGGATTTTTGGGGATGATGAGGGTATGTGGGAGTGGGAGGGAGGGGGGAGGGTTTGAGGATTTGGAAGGGAGATAGATAACCGAGGGCTATAAGTAACGAAGCGAAGCGAGGAGTAAAACGAGGAGTAAAACGAGGAAAGGGAGTGATAACTCACATTATGACAACAATACCCTTTAGTAGGCGCACAGAAATCTCCTGCTTTGCAATACCCATTATCCAATGGACAGCATGACTGTTCTCCTCTCATTAGTTTTCCACGTCATCCTTTTCTAACTCTTTTTCCCGACACATTCGAATCACGAGACAAGAGAACAAGACATACCTCCCCCTTCGTAGGATCATAGCAATACCGACTCACCCCCTCCTCCCCACAGGTTATGGAACCCCCTCCATAGGTAGTCTGACACGTCTCGAATTGCCGTTTTAATTTCCGGTTTGGTGTTAGTCCTAATGAGAGGGAGCGCTGGTTCTTCGGGTTGGTGATGGGGGAGAAGAGAGTGTTTGTTGAGGCGGTGATGAGGGGTGTGAGGGCGAGGAGGAGGATGAGGGGGAGGGTTGGGTTTCTCATTTTGATGGTAATTGGGTAAGGTGATGTGGGTAAGCTTGGGATAAGGTGGTGGGAGTGGTGATATTTTGTTTGAAGTGAGAGTTGGGATTGCTGGGAAAGGTTGTGGTGAAGGAGTGTGGGTGAAGTTGGGTTGGTGGTGAGGAGGGAGTGCGAAGAAATCCTTGACTTGTTGCTTTGGGGACGAGAAGAGATGGGGTTTATAACTTACTTTACACCCGAAAGGGTTATGTATTTCCCTTCCTTTCACCTCTCGAAGGATGCCTTCGTGCATCGCAATTTTTTCCCTCCTGAATCCTTGTGGGGATGGATGGTGACGAGGAATGTAGTAAATATAATGGCAATATCAATTGAATAAGGGTCGACAGAAATTTGCGATACACGAAGGGTGGGTAAAAATAGTGACGTTGAATGTGAAAAAGGGATAGAAATTGGGATGATTATTGACTCTAAATATTGAAATCCTTGCTTCGCTTAACAATTAAGAGGTTCGATTTCTGAAGGGTGGGAGGTTGATGCATACAAGATCACGAAAATTGTTTCAGTCACACCCGAGATAATGATGTGAAGGATGCCCGTAGAGGTTGTGATGTTGAGAGTGAGACTGTAAAAGTTCTGGAGATTATAATCTCGACAGCATCGCGTTATACACTAGAAACCTCCCCAAGCGCAACACAAGAAGCAGTTTTAGGGCATTCAGTAGAGAAGGATCACAATGTGGATTAAAACACAGGCATTTAAGAATACTCAGCTCTCAAGATCAAGTGTATGTATCATTTCTTTTTTGGATTCCATCTGATCAGTTTGGCCAGACTCGAAAAGTTCAACGTGCTCAAGGATGCATTTCAAGGAGAATCAGATATCCTTCTTCGTGTCTTCTGGGGTAGCTCTCGGTAGACAGAAAAAGCGGTAGTCAAAAGGCTGGCGCCTCTCAATCTAAATGGTTGTTCTAACCTTTCAGGACATTTGCGGATCGTTTTCTTGAAGATTTAGGTTAGTGATTGAAATTGTTCTAAATATCCAGAGATAACTGAAAAATGGCAATGTATGTAGGTGAGATTTACTGCCGCTTTATTGTCTATCGCGAAGGTGCCTTGCAACTATCCCTTGGGAGCAGTTAGGGCAAAAAGACTTCTTGGTAACACCCGCGAATTTAGGAAATCATGACTACAGTGAGAAAATCAACATTGATCGATTTGAGCCAGCTAAGTAGTATAATCGACATAGTTTTCCGAGAACGGGCAGGAGAGTGGGAAAGGGGGTCTCGAATATTTACGAATTCCGAAACCCCCCAATAGTACGCTTTGAATAACACTACCGGTTTTTTCTTTGTACCCCAAACAACTGACATTCATTCCTCTTAGTTAGATTTGAGCTCCCCAAAAGTATTGGCATTTCGAAAGCAGGGGTAGGAGTATGGAACCTTCCGTGAAATCAAGAAATAAGCACCTTCTGCACAATGCATTGTCTTGAGTCGGGCGCATTATGTCAACTATTTAAGTTCTTTGATGAGTTGATCTACCCCCGGCCGGAAACAGACACACGAGGATTTTGAGATGAGCCTCTTTGTTCCTTATTTTCAGTTCGAACTCTTGAGCAAAAACTAATTTTCTTTGTTGTACTAGTTTTTTGCTTCTCTTCAAATTTTATTTTCCTTCTAATAATTACATGTGGCATCCTAAATCAAATTGCTTTAAGGCATATAGATCCACAATGCCGCCTATTGATTACGAGCGGTGTTATGGTTGGTTGTATGTTTCGGCTCCTAATAGGTTCCCCACGGTTGCGGAGCTAGGAATGGATGAAGGGGATGAAGGCAAGGCATTTGAAAGACAGAAGACGAGATTTGGATTCACGATGCAGGAGCTTATTGAGTGCGTATTTTCCGAGTAATTTTTCTCTATCAAAGGTATTTCTAAGGGGTTTAAGATTTGACATTCTCCTGTAGCTACATTCACTTCACGTTTTCCTCGAGTATAACTCTAGAACGATGCTAATTCTATACTCTCCCACAGCAGTAGGAAAACGGAAAATAACCAGTCTCCAGTGATACCAACCCCTAATTCGACTTTTAGTGGACGTCCATAGCGATAGGAACTTGAAGGCTGCGACGCTTGAAAACGCCATAGGAGACTTATTCCGGCAAGAAAACTGGCTGACACAGGAAACCCTAAAAGAAATAGAGGGTTTCCAACCGGAGAAATACAAAGAGCCTCGATAAGAGCTACCCTCTATGGATGATGGGATGGATCTGCCTTATGAGGGGGACTGGGCAGCCAATAACCCAGATGTCTGGAAGGTTTTGGAGCCCAGTTTACGACTCGCAGAGAGAATATTAATGAGTGCGCCAACACTACAATATGTATGCTAGAAACTCTTCCATTTTTTCTGCTTGGGGACTAAATGAAGACAGTTAGAACGTCTCCTGGGAGGTGAAATCAAAGAAGTCGCTGTGTCGGACTACCCAGAGGGTTATGAGGGAAAGCGGCACTTCACTATACACCCTCCTAGTCCGGAGCTTAAATGCGACCCCATCGCCTTAGAAGGTATAATAAGGGAGAAGCGCGAATTTCATATAACGGATCTCATCAAAAAAACAACTTTTGGCTTCATGAACGAGAATCAGCACCCTATGACCTATGCACCACGCTCACCGGGGGATGAAAATGCATATGGAGTTACATATTCGCTATTTAGGCCCAAAAAGCCGTGGGCCCTCAAAAAAGTTGTAGTATTCCTGAATGTGTGTTTACTTGATGTAAGTCATCTCCTAAATATTATTCAAGCTGTTTCTGGCTGTCGATTTACTGCTTAGGCAACTCAGGCTTTTCTCTTCCTTATACTTCTCAGAATACTAATGATACACAGCGTCTTTTTACAATAAGCCACAAATACTACCTGAAATGGAGACCTTTGGCGTACAATTTTCCTTAGCTGTAACACTTGTCCACGAGAGTAGGTTCTCTCAAATTGTTCCAAGGAGGTTGTGGCTTTGTCTCCTAACACCTTTCCTTCCTCCAGCATTGAGAATGATCAGTACAGTGGGAATTGCTAGGCTGACACTTTACAGTCATGCACGCAATTTTCGTTTCGATGTGTGAACACTTAACCCTTTGGCCGCGTGAAGAAAACAATATCCTTTACACGGTATGCCTCTTAGCGAACCGGGACATGAATGGGCATGTCAAGTAAGTTTATATTTAGTAACCTTTCCATTGCAGTTGCGAAAATGACGCTGACATTTTTTAGACACTTGGTAATGGGGGTGACGAACCACTATTCCCCACTGGAGTGATCCTTAAAGGAGGTGGGAAAAGGGGATACCTTGGCTGGAAGGGCTATAATTGGCCAACGATGTGGGTGCAACCATTCCTTTTGTTCCGTTGTTTGAACTTGTATCCCAGAGTCGATATTTTCTTCCTACTCATTCCTCTTAGCTCCTGATTTAAGGACAGAAACGCCTGCTGATTCGTTGCAGTGAGTATCAAACGTTTTGGGATTGGAAGGGATTCATACTTCCTGAGCCACCTCTATCCACAGAACAAGAATGGTCATTTACTACCGTTCATCTGTTAGAAAGCTTACAACAGGAGAGCTTCTGGGTTAGGACTTACCGAACTCTTTACCAACATATCGCTGATACTATTCTTTAGGAAATTGGAGTTAGAAAATATGGATTGAAGCCTTTTTTTGAGTCGAGCTCTACTAAGAGGTCTGTAAAGAAATTGTCTATAACGAAAGGTTGGAAAGGAGAAGATGCATTGGCAAGGGATCCTATAAACGTCAAGTACTACAAGTCAGCTTTCGAGACTTTTACTCAGGAGGTAGAGCAAAATATCTCCGAAATGAACACGAAGTATCTGGAGCTTTCGGCCGAAGAAAGAGAAACTGCCTCGTGGTTTGACGATTTTCACAAGAGAACTGTTGCACTGGATGCATTCTGGGACGCGAAACACATAGAAACAAGTCAACGACTTCTGGAAATCACGAGGGCGGACAGCGATCACGTCCTGGTCCCATTAACCACCGCTATAAGAGCACATGAGAAATCTGTTGTAACCATTGTAGATTTCCAGTCAACTGAAGTCAGCGTACTCCCTAATTTCCTACCCCAGCGCCAAAACCTATTAGTTTGGAATCAAGGAACAAGAATATTTCGTCGTCAGTTTATAGAAAAGCTTTGCTCAGATAAGAAAGACGAGGAATCATTTGAGGTTGGTGAAGTTGAAGACCTCCTCTTGATCCTAGAATACCCCCGAATGCTTCTGGTCCCGCCGACAGACACAGAAGCAGGTCACATGCAAAATCTCAGAGTCGCCTTCGAAGCAGCCGTCTTGGGAAACTACACCCGCGCTGAATCTCATCTTGACCGAATACTGGGCGATTACGGAATGAGTGAATTTGAACGCTGCTGTGCCTATATTAATAGCTGTGCGATAGCATCTTTGACCGATTGGAAAAAGCTCATTAGTGTAGCATATGAGGATTTGGCAAAATTAGGTGGACAAAACGCTCCTAGCCTATGCCATCCAGCTTGGAAAAAATTGATTGCAAAATGGATTCAATTGGCACAACGAGTAAGAACAATGGTAAGGCCACCACCTGCCTTACGACCAGATGCCCGGTCAATGCTGGGAGCCGTTTTTCCCAGCGTAAAAACTTCCACAGCCACCCAGAGTGACCAAGAGTAGTGGACTCTGAGACCGGGAGTTACTCGGTTAAAACTGGGCAAAACAAAAAGAAATAGACCTCTCAACCTCTTTGGTTTCCAACCCAAAGACTTCAGAAATAACAAACGAATAATCAAGGAGAAAGAGAAACTACGCGGACCAAGTATTTAATCAACCCGGTGGAGGGAGACCTCTCGATACCGTAAGGCGTCGATTTTGTGCCAAAGGACATTTTAAGGCGCTGGGAACACCTTTACACTAGAACGAGATATTAAAAAGACCTAATTCAAACTTTGATCTAGTCAGGTATGGCAATTGAATGCGACCGTCGTTATAGCAGCATGGTTTGCAATATTTAAGTCAACGCGCACCCATAGATACTGTGCGCCCGAGGACAGAATTTGAAATGAGCACTATTCGGATAGCGAATATTGAGGAACGCGAAATAAAACCAGGTTTTTGATGGTGGGAAAGAAGTGGTTGCCTTTGACGTAAAAGATATGAAACCAATTGACCAATGACCACCCCGAACAGAAATGCCTCAATCTCGCAAAAGAAAGGGCTAATGTATATGTTCTTGATTACTATAAACCGCAGAAAAAAAAGAGACCCGAAATATCTAATCACTGTTTTCGATCATCTATTCCAACCCAAATCAAAAGTCGCCTTTTTTGCCCCATTTCCTACCCTAGCCAAAAAGAAAAATGGGAAGAAGAAAGCAGCCACACCGGTGTGATCCTAAGATCTGGTATCCAACGCCCATGCAAACTCCATGAAGACCAATTTCGTTCCCCCTCCATATCCACCCACAATCCTTTCCCTCACATGAACATCTTGGCCATCTTCATCGCTGATCCAATGCCGCCCATTGCTCCCACAACGTTACTGACGCCACCCATTGAGTTCATGGCACCTCCCATACCGCCCATTGCACCTAGTGGTCCTTGGCCATGGACACTGGTTCTCTCGTACTGCATGTTTCCTCGAGGATCTCGTCCAACACCCTTGGGCGGTCCACCCATCATCTTCTCAATGCTATGAGGCATCCGTATCCCAAACTTGTGCAACAACCCCGTCAACGCCCCGCCGGTAATCAATGGCATTATTACCAGCATAAAGACTTTCATGGGATTGCGCTTCATGTAGTAGATGAGGTCGCGGAGGAGGCGTCGAAGTTTGGAATAGGCACGTTTCATGAAGCCACCCCGAGGACTACGTTTGTAGTGTGAGGAAGAGCGACTGGCACCACCAAAACCGCCTATGTTTTGTTAGCATAAGTCTAGTTCACGTTGTACGATTCGGGTAACTAGGAAGGCATACCAAAGAAACTAGACCTCGACGAGTTGTGCTTGTCATAATTACCTCCAAAGAGCGAGCTTCTGGAGGAGTTATGTTTATGATGATCACCGCCTCCAAAAATCGACGTCCTGGAGGAATTATGCTTGTGGTGGTCTCCGCTGCCGAAAATCGAGCCAGAGGATCGGTGTCGACTGCTACTACGGTGGTGTTTGTCGCGTGAATGCGAGCGATGGTGTTTGGAAGACGAAGCACCGGGAGCCCAGTCCCCTAAAGTGGAACCGCCATCAAACCAACCCATCTTGAAGCTATTTCCAAACCAAACCCCTCTTTCTCTTCGATTGATTGCGATGTATAGGTATGATTTTGAAGCTCTGGGCACGGCGAGGGTTGAGGGCTGGCTCGTGCGGAGATCGGATCGACGCTGTAGGCAATGGATGCAGATAATGAGGGGATCTCTACTCGGTCTTGAATCCTATGACTGCCTTCTATTCTGTGGCGGCGGTCACGATGTGGATCGCGGAGGAGGAATTGGACGGAGCTTGAAGCTTGAAGCTGTGGGATTGGAGAAGGGGAAGGGGGAGCTTGCGGACCTTCTCACCGCTAGGTATGATTCGCGGGGTGGCTGGGGATTTGGAGTTTATCTGCACCAGGAAGGCTCGGATTAGGTGTGGATGCCTGGATGCCTGGATGCCTTCTAATTGAGACCTGAATATCATTTATACACGTGATATTGAAATCCATCGCCCGCCAGATTTTGAAAGCGTCAAGTTGAAGTTCCCGTCAACTCCATTGAGAGAATCAACACCCACACCACGATGCCTCGACCAATGCCTCTCTCAACAGCGGTAATTCCCCGCTTCCTACTCCCGCGTCAAGGATCAATATGGCTTCGGCCTACATCAATTCGAAATGCCTCGAACAAAGCTGGGAAAGCTGCCCCCAAACCAAAGGGTCCAATAGTCCTGGAGCAACCTACTAAATTCAATCCTCCCTCTCACCCCCAACGGAGAGCCAAGCCAGCTCCGAGATATCCAGGTCCCAATCTATCCGCAGAAGAAACCGAGCGCATGGCAACCAAAAAGTACCCAAACATGATGCCAGCGGAAGGAACTTTCATGCATTGGTTTATCAACAATCGGATTATACACATGTGGATTACTTTGGTAAGATTACATTTTTTCTCATCCTATCTGTATATACTGTTCAAATATCTTATTTTGAAGAAAAAACTTTTTTATTACACAACTTCTAGAACTTTAAAGAATATATAGCTAACCTCACCACCAGGGCACCTTACTCGGCCTTGCAGTCTCAGTCTGGGTAACCAATTTCAAGCGAAACTCCCCTTACACACACATGCTCCCCGAACTATCCTCCCTCTTCACCCATCCCATTGCCTTCGTACGAACCTTTTTCGAAGTAGTAAAATTGACTTCCGACTATAACACAATCCAAGTTTTGGAAAGAAGGAAAGCCAAGGTCGAAGATGTAAGAAAGAGACATGAATACCGTAAAGCGCATGGGTTCGATATGGATGAAGGATTCGGTGGTTGGACTGTTAAGAGTGATGCTCAGACTATGGGACCTGGAATATTGCTTGGAGACGAGAAGGTTGCTGATAGTGTTGCTTCTACGGAGGGAGGAGCGGAAGGAGCGGAAGGAGCGGAAGGAGAAGAGAATAAAGAGGTTGTGAGACGGACCAGACCACCTGTCAAGAAGTGGCTTGGTATTTGGTGATCTTTGGATTGAGGAGCTTGTAAATTTATAGGCGGGGAGGAAACTTGTGATGATTGATTGTACAATATGGAGATAAAGATACACCTCTCTTTGATTGGGCTCCTGGAGAAAAGAGCCAGAATGTTGTTAATTAATACTTCGGCCACTGGTCTCATTCCAAGCGAAATTGGGGCAATGGACCCAAATATTATGTTGGTTGTCTGACACGTTTGTATTCTCATTTGATATTTACATATGTTCTTGGGGCCAACCTATATTATACAATATATGATAACCGGCAGGTAACTTACAAATAGCTTGGCCTTTGTTACAATCAATTTTACCAAATGTGGTAATCGGTAGGTGACCTACCAGTAGCACAGCTTTTTTACAAGTTATTCTACAAGATTATTCAGATGTGACAATCGGTAGGTAGCCTACAAATAGAACGACATTCTTACAAAATCTTTTGACAAGACGCCAACACAACGTGTCATTCAAGCCCATAATTTAGGTGCCAAAACAAAATCGGGAGTAAGCTATCAAATGGCGGGTGGATCATGATACCTATTTCAGGTCTAAGTAATCAACGAGCTCTAAGCAAGTCAGCTGTTGTTGAATAGCTTACTGTTACCTTTCTTCGGCCCCCAAATTCTCGTTTGGCTTATCCCATCTTTTGGTGGGTTAGCTGGAACACATTTGGGACGACCAATGAGTCCCTTCGCCTTCGATAGATCTAAGCTACTTTTGAGAAGTACTGTATAACAAAAATGATTTTACTGCGTTTTGCGTAACATTACCTCGTGATTCGAGCGGTTCATTTCAGAGGCTCGTATTCGAACTAGCTGAAAACTCAAGCTATGAATTGACTTTTACCTCAATCGGTAGCACAACAGCAACACCTGAGAGGAATTTATTGAACAGCACATCGCTTAAGCTGCAATATACAAACCGGAGGCTCGATTAAAGGCTCAAATCGTGGAAGCACAAAATTCTTTTTGAAACCAGATAAAAATAATCCAAATAAGGGAAAGACTGCGAGGCAGGAGAAAATGTCTTCTTCAAGAGAAGGTGGGATACCCGGATTCATCCAAGATTAGAGAAGGTTCTAGTCTTAAACTATTCTGTCACAATGCTTTTGCAGTATAAATTTGCAGTGTACATTCCACTTTACAATCTCATGGAAATCCAAGTACTATATCTTTGTTGGAACATTTCTGGACCACGTCTCCTATTGTACAATCGTACTCGCTCGGGGCATTTACCATGGGTTATGGAGTACAAGTCTCAATTCACCCGAAGAAGTTACCTCAAGGACCCAGAGCAAATTGAACACCTCTTCCAAATTCCAACCTCGGAACCCAAAATCCAAACCCACACCAAGAACGCCAAAGATCAAGATACCTCGCACCCCCTCTTCAACCCAACAGTCGTCTTCCTCTGATCATCCCACACAACAAGCATAACAACATCCTTAACTCCAAACTCCACAACCTCAACCTCCTCTACAAACCTAACAACCTTCCCATTCCTACATCTCCTACCCTCTCCCTCTTGCTCCCCATTCTTACAATCACCTCTCTCCAAATCAAATTCGCCTCCTAATTCCCTCCCCAAAAGTGCACATCTAGATCTAACAGTAAAGACACAACTCCCATACTCCAAAACTCTCGCTCCAGCCCCACATGCATTCTTCCTCCTCTGACAAATTGGAAGTCGCCTCCGCTCCCCAACTTTCCTCCTTCGTCTCCAATCCACGTTTCGTTTCCCGTCTAGCCATGCCTCCCAGTAATCCATCATTATCGGGAGGAGAAAGAAGAGGAGCATCAGGACACCGAAGGCTGAAATGATGAGGAGGAAGAAGAGAATTATGAGAACTCCTGTACCCGGGGGTCTTGTTTGGGGAGTAATTGGATTGGGGATCGGTTGTGTGAGGCTGAGTGTTTGTAGAGGGTCTGATGTTGTTGTAGGAGGTGGTGACCAAGATAGTAGTGATGACAGCGAGTTTGCTTTCTCCGAGGACCTTTCCGTCAATTGAGGTGACCCTAGATGGGATTTGAAATACATCTTGATCGAGGCCTGTCTGGTTTCGATATAGTGTTGCGACAGATATTAATGATCCCAAGATCATCCAAGTATTCCTCGACAAATCGTGGTCGTGGTCATAGTCGGGGGTTCGGGATAGTTACAACAAGAAAGACGAACGCCGTAGAAATATCCAGAGATATAACCTAATATTTACAAGAGCGTGTTGAGTATTGTATTGAATGTACGATCTCCCAGGCCTCAAGACCTGATCTCAAGACCGCAGCCTTCCAAGTCCCACGTGAAATACAAAAACCCCCAGTGAATCCCACGATGTAAATTGCAGCTGTCTCGTGAGTTGTCATTTATTCAAATGCCACCCATCCAACATTCACTTATCCTATCCAATGGGATAAATAGGTCACATCCAATTGGGTGCCCAATGGGAAGCGAGGAATGGGAAAAGATGAATGTAAAAATCCGCAGAACACAAGACGAAAACATAAAGTATTTGAAAGATAAATCAATCTTCAGGTGACGACTAGAACTAAAAGATAACAAGCTCCAAACTATGTCTTAGGGGGAGGCTATTCACACCAGACAACCACACTAAACTAGCACTGATCATCACACCACCCACCTGGCACCTCAACAAAAAAGCACACCACTAAAAGGACCCTTGCGACAACACACAGCAACGACAACGCAGAGCAAAAATCACATGTAAACCACGAATGAGGACGGCAGGTTTTCAGGGCGAAAAAAAAACTAGGATTGGGGTATAATACGAATCGAAGCAAAGTGTAGCAAGTAAAGATCCCTTCCCTTCCCTGCAATGCATCAAAAAAAGACATCCCCAAAGCAAATGAAAAAGGAAGACATTCAAGGGTTAGTGAGCGAGACTCGTCGAGATGAGCGAGCAGAACAAAGGTTTGTTTCCGTCCCAACCCGAATCCATCAACTGGCAGCGCCATCATCCTTTCCCTTTCCCTCCCTTTCTCCTTCCACCGCCCCTTATTATACCTTAGACATTCGCATTAACATCGTAAACCATCATTGGGAAAACTTTCCCTTCTTCAATTTCTTCGAACTTCAGAGCTCCAAAACTTCAATCTCAGTCTTTTGTCAACTTCTGATTTCAGCAGAGATCTCTTCTCTCACAACTCTACACCATTTCCAGATCGCGTCTTCGAATCCCTTCAAAGCAACTCGATCAGTTCCTTGAACCACAGCCATAACGTCGACTTTAAGCACAACTTCCCATCTTAATTCGGCAGCCTTGATCCAATACCTCAGATTCTCAGCCGACCGATACGGTTTTCCAAAATCCGTATGCCATTTATCAATCGCCCCAAAAGGCCTCTTACTCTTCCTCACAAGGGCATTATGTAACTTCACCAGTCTCAGACCCGTTCGCAAATCCCTCAAGAATTGCGTAGGCAACTCCTCATCCTCGGATATCGAGTCTGTAGGCGTGAATTCTGGCAATGTAGCAGCATCTGGGTCCATAGATTTGATGAATGCGAGTTCTCGCTCGATTTCTCTGCCCTCCCAGGTGTTGGCCGGCGAGGTATTATGATCAAGCCAGATCCAGCTGGCTCTCTGGGTGCGTTCGGCTTCTTCCATTTCTTCTTCGCTTTTTAACATGGCGTAGACGCCTTCTACCCATCCCTCCATGGTTTCTCGTTCTTCGGTTCGCATTCCTTGGGCGAAATTCCGCGTGGCCATTCGTTTGAGTACATCCATTACAGAGAGTAATTCTGTTCGTATCCTCCGCTCGGACTTGATTGCAGAAAGTCGAGCGGGTTGGTCGTGGGCTGTGTAGTACATTTTTGCGGCCCGGATGGCGAGGGTCATGATGTCGAGGATGTGCATTCCTTGGATCTCGAACCAGCCATTAGGGTTACTGGCTTTCGGGCTCGAGGTGGAATCGGAAGTGGGGTTTGGTGATGAGGGAGGTGATGTGTATGCTTCTTTTGCGTCTGCGAGGACTTTTGTGGCTTCGGAGAGGGCTTTTTGTAGATCTTCCTTGAGTTCTTCGAGAGTAGGTGGATGGGGGATGACTTTCTCGCGGTGGTTGTATGTGCTCACCGTTGGGGGTAGCATGTGAGGATGATCTTCGTCCTCTTCCTCCTCACTG
This sequence comes from Hymenoscyphus scutula, assembly GCA_001399465.1. Classification (NCBI taxonomy): domain Eukaryota; kingdom Fungi; phylum Ascomycota; class Leotiomycetes; order Helotiales; family Helotiaceae; genus Hymenoscyphus; species Hymenoscyphus scutula. Next base: position 175,882 of record LKTO01000038.1, on the reverse strand, counting down.
AAATATTCTTGCGTTGGACTTTCCACCATCATCCCACCATGGCCTTGTGCGAGGAGCTCTGGACTGCTACCCATGGAGGCATATGATGAATCGATATCCGAGCCTAGAACTTTGGGCGAAAGAAAAGACGTATCCAACGCCGATAAATCCAGCGTCCCTCGATTATTGCCATCCTTCTTCTTCGATAACCGTCCACCCTTCCCATCTAACAATCCCGTTCTTGCAAAATAATACTGCAGATGCATAATACTCCCCAAGCTCAACACGCTCTCTCTCGATTGTGCCGATTTCGCGAAATTCGTTCCTTGTGGACGCACATAACCTCTTCTACTCGGTTTCTCGAGTCCCCCCATCGACTGCCTCTTGCTGTAGCCGGCCGACGAGGATCGTGACACCGAACTGCCAATCGAACTCGCCATTGATTCTCTACCTCCCATACCGCTCGAAGCTCCGGAGAAAAGGGATCCTGCCGAGCCCGTTGACACGCATCGAGTGAGTTCTGGACAGGCGCCCACGGCAGGAGTGGGAGATGTCGAGGGCGAGGGGGAATCTCTGCGGAAGGAGGGTTGCTCTCGGAGTTCCTGGGTGGTCGCCATGATTGCGGGTGTGCGAGGCAACTGCAAGTGCAAGTGCAAGTGCAAGTGCAAGTGCAAATAAATGCGTATTTCCGACGGATTATGCGAGTTGCTCTTTCCTCAGAAATAAGTGTGTTGAGGTGAGGTGAGGGGTGCAGGTGTTGGTGAATATCCTCAATTAATGAAATCGGGTGGGTCAGACATTCGCGTTGTTGGGAGCAGACGGTATTCTCTGGTAGGAAGGGAAAGGAGGGGAAATTTGGTGGACTTGGTTGCTGTGGAGGTTCGTGATACACGGAATCCTGGTGGAGCATGTAAAGGTGGTTTCGGTGTCGGTGTCGGCCATCACAAAAGGAAAAGGAGACAAGGACAAGGTCCAGGGGTAAAGTAACGCGATGAAACCTCAATAACTCGGCCGTCCTATTGACCAGCATAAATCTTCTGGAAACTTTCAATGCCTTGAAGACTGGAAGTGCACTTGGTGCTGTAATGGGAAAAAATGAGGTTCTACAAACGTCTTCCTTTGTATGGGAAGGGTGGTCGCGAGATGGGGAATGTTTTCGTCGGTTGTTGACTCTATTGATTCCCATTCCCCTTTTCCTTGGATTCACAAGCTAATCTCGTGTCCCAGCAACCGTACCGCGTGCCTGAATATCCAAATAGATGACTCGCTGTCAAGTATTAGATGATACAAATCTTAATCAAAATAAGGCTCAGATCGATCGGTGTTGGCCACACGGTACTCAATGTACACAGTAATTGAACACTGTGTTCTCTCTAGTGCTCCAGTGCACCAATTCACAGTTCAACTTTGTTACCTACCCCTCGAGTTTGAAACTGTCGGTAGATCCTTATCGATAACTTGGACCCCCTATTTCATGTTTCACATCACGTGTTTTGCTCATTTTCGACGCACTATATTTCGATATCACATCCTTCTACCATCTATTATATCGTAATACTAGTCTCGCTACTTCCCTAAGTCATTTTGGCAAAGTTTATCATAGGTAGTCTTCCTACGAAGTGTGGTTGATGAGGTACGAAAGCAGTCTCGTGACATGTCCTCGAACAACTGATCCACCAGATATGCCCAATTCCATACGTAAAAAGAACAACGCACATAGTATGAGAGCACCCCTAAAGCTGTAGTATTACGAACTAGAACTTTGAGCATTTATCAGCATATTTGTCTTATTTTTCACAAGTGGAGTAATCTTAAGAGTTTCGACAGCTACTTAATTACAATACCCATCGTGAGGCATCACCTGACCTCTGAATAGCAGAAAAGCCATTCTCGACAGTATAGTTAATTACCCAAACTCCAGATCTTCATTTCCCAACATTTATCTTGCATAATGATTTCATAACATGAATCTCAACATCGAAGTCATCGTCAGAGACTAGTTAATAACTCACTCATTCCTTAGTCAACATTTATTTGGTTACTTAGCCACTTGGAAAGTAGGTAGTTTGGAGAACTGAACGCAAGCAGGAAATTATTTGACAAAACCTAGGCTCTTACATGTGTCGTTAAATTCTTGGCATATAAAATAGTAATGACCGGCACTTTTTATAAAGAAGCTACTATATTTTTACTAGGGGTTAGCTTATACAACAAAAGGAACCTGCTAGATCTCTCTTCTATAATATAATAGAAATGTTATATTTACTATTAAAAAGGAAAATCCCAACTGCCCAATTCTTTTCTCTAGCTTTCGCGACAGACAGTTCACTAAGCTTGTCTATACTTTATAACGGCTCTACGCCTAACAATTGCATCTCAATAGTCAGAGCTAGGTGATGACTAAAGTCAACATCCTAGAATATCTATATTTCCTATTTATTTTTTTGGAGACGTCCTCGCGTCCTCAAGGCGCGTTTTCCCATGTCTTCATCCCCCTGCATCACAACTGATCGCCGACCCTCTAGGTACTAAGTACATAACTATACTCTGAAAAAGACACATTCACTAGCAGGATCGCTCGAAGCATCGCGCGCGAACTGTCTTCCCATCGACCCCCATCAAAGATAAACGAGCCAACCAGCACCCACCCTAGCCCTCAAGTCTCCAGAAATCTTCCAATTCCTCATAACCACAAATAACTCACCTCCCATCATCAATCCAGCAGTTAAGGCTGGTTGACGCAACGGCTACAGCGATGAATTATCACCAGAAAAAGAAAGACAAGAAAAAGGAAAAAAGAAAGACAAAAAAGGGAGAAAAGTAAGACAGAAGAAAAGAAAACAAATGGTTAGGACAACAGCCTAATAGACACCAGTACTACCACCTTCCAACTTGACCTATCGGAGCGTAATAAACCAAACCAGGAATGGTCGAGTTTTCCCTGTGTGACTTTTGAGAGTCGTGAGATCCTTCGGGGTCTTAGGTTTTTGCATTTTTTGTTATCAAAACACAGTTCGGTACTATGGAGATAAATAGAGGAGAAGATGACAGTAGCTCCGGTGATTTGCTGGAGTTTTCGAAGAATATACTTAGGTACCTGAAATAGGCAGCTTTTGATTTTCGTTTGAAGGCCAGGTGGCATTGCCTGGGTTGTTGTTCCTAGCAAGGCAGCCATGCCCAACATATCCTGTTCATTCCTCTCTCGATATTACAAACAGTGGAATTGGTCTGGTTGAAGTGGTCTCGTGCTGAATGAATTCTCTGTGACATGGCTCCGGAGTATCACCTAAGAATATTTCCTTTACACCCCTTCTGATCTCACGAGTAAGTTCCTTCAACACTCGCTTGTCATATTCAACCAATAATCCCTTTCTCTTTAGTGGTGAAAGGATCTTAAGGTAACCTTGGTTGCCCATGAAGATACTCGAGTTCACTTCAACACTAGAGACGCTCCATCGCTTTTCGGATGCAACGAGCTTCATCCCATTCTGTTTCGCGAAGGGATTGATCACAAGTCGAGTTTCAAAAACCGAGAAGCCATCCCCATGTTTTTCTTTGAGATATTCGTGTTGACAGCATCTACCGGCTTGAGAATTGTGGAATTCCAAACACACTGCTTCGATAACAGCCATGGAGCAGTAATGTACAGAGTCTCGAAGTAACGGTGTCCAGCTGTGTTGCTTTCGGACAATGGTTGCCAGGTACTCATGATCCGGACCTGGAATCCATAGCGCTGACAATTGACCATGCTCATTCACACCAGTGTACTTCAACTCTTTCATGCAAAGGAAGATCTTGGTTCCGATTTCTTTTCGCCAGGGTTCATTTCCTTCCCATATTTCTCGCAGCGCCTCTGCTGGATTTCCACTTTTCATGGCATCAACAAATGGAATTTCGCATTCAGTATTGCTCCATTGTATTCCCTTCATGTAATTACGCATGGCAGACGTTGCAAGAATATCGGCGATACTGGTTCGTTGTGTATTCTTTGCGCATCCAGATATCCTAATCCCATAGCGATGGGCAAGGACCCGAATATTGCGGCGCTCCGGTGATAACTCCCATGCCTCAAGTAACGAATCTTTGAGAAGTCTCCCGGAAGTCGTTTTGTATGTTCTGGCAGCTCCAACAGCAGGACCAAACCCCCCGGAGCCCCACTGTACACTTATTTGACTGGTATCGGCTTTCTTGGGAAGCTTCTGAGGTTCCTAGTGGCCTTCGACAACTAGTGTTGATGAAGAGCTGGTCGATCTGATCAGGTGTGGTCTTGCATTCCACATTTTGTTGAAATCCTAGAGACTTGTATCCTACCTCGCGAGCACCAATAAGCAAGGTTTCATGGCCCTTCAATACTATAGTCGATGTTTTTGAGTCTTTTTGAAGATTTTCATTCGCGGTCACCCCAGAGCTGCGAGGTGACCAATGGCACAAAACCTCCCCTACCCGAAGTGTACCAACTTCCTTCCAACCATGCTCTTGGGGTACAATTATTCCGTTACCAACATGAAAGTAGCTAATCTCATCTTCTTTGTCTGGATATCATGTTTAGAAAGTTTTCCAATAAAAAAAACTCGGATTGGATGGAAGTAAGCAACGGACAAATCGGTATAACCTTACCTGGAGAGCATGACTTCCATAGAGGACCCCATATATTAGCAAAATCATGCACTGTGGTTGAGATATAGAGAGGCCGAGAATGAGATTCAACTTGAAAATCTGGAGAATGTCGAATGTTAAAGACCCAGACCTATCTGTGAGTTAGTCTCCTCAAGTGCGATTCAGAGGCAGTGTTTCTCACCTGCTTGCCATTAAAAAACCCATCCAAGCACCCCAGGGAGCGACGACGCATTGAGATAAAACCCTTCTCAAAAGCCAACTGGGATTCCAAATAAGAACCATCATAAGGAATTGGAAGATGTATTTCCATAAGGCTGGAGTCAACCTCCTCATGAAAGTTTTCGATATGCGCTCTAGCGTAAGATATGGTGGCCAAATCCATCAACTGAACAGTACTATGCCACAGGGTATATCTCTCTGGCTGACTAGGAGCGTCAAATAGTCCTAAAGAAGACACAAATTGAAAGCAGATTTCATCGAGATCCCCGAACAAATATTCATCCATCTCCTTCGAACTTTTTTGGGAGGCATAACCACTCATTATAGAGTGCTTCAGTTCCCTGTTTAAATCTCTTGCGTCGATACAGAAGATGCTCTTGAGGAGTGCAGCATTTTCGGCACGATGTTGGTCTTCCACCAAGATACTAATTATCTCACTGGAGGACTCGATGAAGCCATTTTCGCTCAAGAATCGAAGTCTCTCTGTTACGGAAGCCATAACCGAATAACACTCGAGAAGATGAAACATGCTCTTGTCAACTGACTCACTATTTTGGTCACAATAATCTCTGATGTGATCAAAATCGAACAAGTGATTCGGACTCAGTATCTTGCTTCCCCTTGTTCGCCACTCCCATGGGGTATCACCTACGGTGAGAATACCGAAGTCGCCCGGCTTGCATAGATATATTATTGAATTTCGAACCATTGTTAAAAATATGATGCTCAATTCTGAATGATAATTCTCCGCGTTGAAGAAAAGGTCGTCAGTGTCGATCCCAGGTGGCAAGTCGCCAACAGATTCAAATTCATATTCTTCACTGTCCAATTCTGAAATGCTACACTCAAGCTCTATTTCGTTTGGCATTGACTGTTGACCTGGTTGTGGATCAACTTTCAAAATCAGCGCGCCAAATGAACCGCTCAAGACAGAGTCGACTTGGCCAAGATATTCGAGTACCTTCAGCGTGGAGGTGTTTTGCTCAACCAATTCCGTTTCTTCCAGACTCGTACGGGGGGAAGTTTCCATGGGCGATTTACCGAAACTCGGGTCTGTTTCATTATCACTTGTTTCGGTGATTCCCACTTGCCGCATCGCCTTCCACGTCTCATATAGTCTCGCTCTGAAATTTGCTTCTCTAAAGATGGGAAGTAAAATCCATCGCCACTCGGGTTCATAAACTCATTTCCTCGAGAATTTAAGATGTCCTCCCTTATTCGATCCGCAGCTATTTGACACGCCGTTTTACCAAAGCCATCCCTTGCAGCTATATCACAACCACGAGCAACTAGAAGCCTTACTAGGCTATCATGTCCGTGCCTAGCTGCCAGATGGAGGGCAGTTTGACCCAATGAATTGTCAACATCAATGTCAGCTCCCGCATCAAGGAGAGTTTGGATGGTAGGATTGCACAGCTTGACGGGTTCTCTATCCGTATCGGACCCCCTAGAGCGCGGAGATGGTTCTACCTTGGGATGAATTGTATTCCTTGATTCCCAAGAAACCTGTAGCACCGTATTGAATTGACCTTGAGCTGCTAAGTGTAATGGTGTTTGGCCTAAGCGATCCGTAGCACCAGAATTCGCCCCATACTTCAACAGAAGTCGTACAATTTTGTCAAAACCACCATCAGCCGCGAAATGCAACTCTGTTCTTCCTTCAGCATCGCTGGCTTCAGAATTCGCCCCATATTCCAGCAAAGTCTGAACTGCTGTAATATTTGCACACATGACGGCCATGTGCAGAGCCGTATGGCCGTGAATACTGTGAGCCTTTATATCTGCACTTTGGTTGAGCAAAGTGTGAACTGCCCTTTTCAACGAGCGATTTCCGGCTGCTAGGACCAAAGGGGTTCGTCCTAATTCGTCTGTAATATTGACATCAATGACCCGCCTGAAAAGAGAAACTGCTTCAACAAATAGTCCCCCATCGCTAAATGCTTCAGCCACAGCTATCAAAGTTCGAACTTCTCCTTTTTGTTGATGCATTTCAATAATTTTCTCGCGATATTCCCCGACGCCCAATGGGTCGACAGTCTTTGCGGCATGGGACTTGAACAGCGGGCGACCACCTGATGAGTCTTTATCCTCCTTGGAATAAACATCTTGCTCCGAACCCCGATTCAAATTTCCTGCGGAGTGAACGTTGAACGGCGGCGGACTGGCGTCATATGGATTGTCGTCATCTATGGTAGGATCCTCTTTCTGTGAAGAATCTGGGGGAAAGCCTCCTTCATCTCGGGTCAGAGCCTGGGAAACTTTTGAGGTTGTGGAGTTTCGAAGGAGGTCACTACCTCCGTCCCCAGCTCCCGGTCGAGGTGACCTGATGGCAGGGACTACTACGAAGGTTTAGCTGTTGCTGTAAGATTTTGACGGCAGAGGCCCACCAAGGGAATTGCCTAAATTCTCTCCGGGGCCCACCATTGTTGTCGTGAATTCGTCCAGCCGAAGTCTTAGCCGGCAATATTTTCAAAAGAAAGCTGACACGAGGTTGATGTTGGGAAGCCACCACAAGGCTATGAAGTCTCGGAAATGCGACTTTGCAAACATGATTCGTCAAAACAACTAAGCCCTGTAATAGTTGTGCGACATGTAAAACGCAACTTTCAGTGGTACACAGAGCTGTCAAACCTTATTGAACGTTCTTAGGAATTTTCTTGTTACGTACTGATGACGAGCCTATTTACAGCTTCGCACTGGTTTTCTTCGTAAATTCAACCTTATTGACGCATGTTCCTACACCCTCAAGCCCAACCTCAACAACATCTCCATCCTTCAACCACACCGGTGGTTTCTTGCCCATTCCAACACCCTGTGGTGTCCCAGTAAAAATCAGATCCCCAGGTAGCAAAGTAGTTCCTTGACTCAAAAATGCAATCGTCTTCGCAACGCCAAAAATCATGTCGTTTGTGTTGTTATCCTGCATCGTCACTCCATTGACCTTGGTCGAAATTCTCAAGTTTTGAGGGTCTTTGATAACACTACTGGAGACAATCCCTGGCCCGTATGGTGCCCAGCCATCAAAATGCTTTCCAAGGGACCACTGGCCACCTCCGTGTTTAATTTGCCAGTCTCGGTGGGAAACGTCGTTGCCGATACTATATCCCAAGACATAGGAGAGTGCTTGTGATTCTGAAACGTCGGCGCAGGGCTTGCCAATGACGGCGACTAGTTCACATTCATAATCTAATCCTTCCCCTTGCTGAGCTAGAGGATGGATTGGGATTGGGGATGTTGGACCTGAAAGGGCGGTCACAGGTTTATACTGTTGTCGTCAGGCTTGAGGTTGATCGAAAGGTGGGGTGAGGCCTGGGTGATACTTACAAATAGAATTGGAAACTTTGGGATTGGCATATTTGACTTAAAATCAAATTAGAAAGGAGTTTCGGGCTTGAATTGAGGACAAGTCACCTCTCTTGCGTGTTGCTCATAGTTGAGACCCAGGCATCGGACTGTCTTCACATCTTCCAATGCCAAAGGCGAGAGCAACGTTCGGATATCGGCCAGCTGTTCGGTGACATTGTGTTTTCCAAAAATCTCGCCGGTAATGACTTTTGCTTGCTTAGCTTTCGAGATGTCGGTTACTCCTTTGGGGAGAATAGCATCTCCATAATAAGTCTTTCCATCGTGGGCTAAGAATCTAACAAGACGCTGAGGGGAATGAGTTGGGATATATTCTGAGTTAGTAAGAATGAAGGGTTCACACTTACGGTAAAGGTCGTCATTATTCTGGGCATTGAACTCTTCGTGGATTATTTTATGGTGGTTTGTTTTCGGTGTATTACGTCCATCTGAATTGTGTTGGTCGAGTGAGGAAGTAGACGTTATCGGCTTCTCTTCGGGTCATTTGCTTCCGAGGTAATATATTGTACAAGGGTAGCTCCGGAGATATTTTGCATCTCATCACACCTGAATAGCAACATTTCTACCTACTTAGGTTCCCTCCAACACTTCACGAGCCAATTCAGCAAATTTATCTATGATGAGACATTCGGGGTTGCAAAAAGAAGTGCTGGCCTTATACCGAAAATGCTTGAGAGAGAGCCGGAAGAAACCCCTCGTGAGTAACGTCATAGGGATGCCATGTGAATTAATTTTGACATCGGCTCTAGGATACTAGATCTCACTTCGAGTCTTATGCGAGGTATGCTACTAGGACAGAGTGGCTTGTCTATTATCCAGACATTTTGCTAATAAACTTGTAGAGCGGAGTTTCAAAAGTGCATTTCCCTCGATAGGAAGGATTTCGGGGCAATCGAATACTTGATGCGAAAAGGTCAGCGACAATTGGAGATGTATTCTTCCCCAGGGATAAAGGATATAAGATAAGGAGAAACTCGGCGCCGGATGAAGGAGATTCTTAATAAACTTTGTGAGGCTCAGAGGGAAGGAGCTCCAGAATGACGACTTCCAATATGCTGGACGGACGGGAAGACTGTACAACTCAACCACTTCCCTATGATACATACCTTCCGAGTACTCCATGCATCTCTAAATCGAATATATAATGTCCTCCTTCAATATTCATTGGAGAGGATGCCCGCACCGAAACCTGCCTCGCATTCCTTCCACATCGATACGGCGTTCCTCGATAACAAGTCGAAGCCTTGCTCAGAATGCAGCTGAAGATGTGATGCGGTTACCATTAGGTACTGCACTGGACCATGAAAGGAGAAAACAACGCTCAAGGGTCCGCAGTAGACGCAGTAGGAGTTCTCGATATTCTACTACAAATCTGTCCCGGAGACGGATTTCCCATAGAGCGAGCCGGAATCCACACAGTTTCGAAAAGCAACTTTCCAGGATTTATCTCAACAGACTCCATAGTCAGGATTTCAAATTTAAATCTTCTACAAGACAACAAGGGACGAAATCAGCATCAAATGTGCCCACTGGGTCCTCGAATGACACTATCCTCTACCTCGACCATCACGATGGTGCAAGAAGCTCCACGCGTGCCTCAAAAGCCGAAACCAAACACCCCAACAATGTCTATTCAATAATGCATGTTGCTGAAGGGTCTGGCTACTGGACGTCAAATGAACCGGCAACAAAGAGTAGGCGATCCCACGTTTCGGACAATACGAAAAACGCGGAAGCAATACCGAGGAGAGAATATGCACACACAGGATCTCTGGTGACTGCAAACGCCCAGAAAGAAGTACCACATCTTCCAAATGAGTGGTGCCGCTCTTATGATCCAAGGATCGATCCTCATTGTTTTACGGATGGTGGAGATGAACGCGGGCGGCCAGTCCCGACTCATTGTACTGACCCAAAGGTTACAAATCTGCCAAGTCGCAAGGATCCGGATGTTGAGAATGCATGGGAAACCATTGACTCGACTCGGTTTCCGCCAGATAACATCACTTCAAGTAACCATACCATGACATCTGTCGTTCCGAGCCTTCTCTCAAATTCTCCATTTCGAACTCGAAGTGAGGCCAAAAGATTGACGAGATTTACAAAGGAACTCGAGTTACACTACACTGCTGTCAAATCGTTGCCAAAGCAAAAGCTATTAATCTCACCGTCTGATACAACCGTCTCAGCACACACCGTGACACCTCTTGTTCCATTCCATGCGGAATTCCAGTCAGCTGGGCTCGCTGTAACATCGACAGAGCAACGGAGGATACCAAATGCCAAGCCCAATATGAAAAATAAGATTTCGGACTGCTTGAGCATGGTTGCGGATAGACGACCTATACAAGGCTATGGACATGATGGCCAGAGGTCAATTGCTTCTGGGACAACTGGGACAACGGTACTAGGATTTACTCCACCACACGAAAAGACTTATGGCCGCTCGGGCCAAAGTCGCGCTCGAGGAACTTCAACCGGCTCTGGCTTTACAGCCGTGGGATTCACACCTCCCCATGAAAAGATGATGGCTTCCTCAGTGCGACAAACACCTAAGCCTCCTCCGACCTTCGCAATTAGAGCACCTCTTCCATGGCTCGATAAGGATGAGAAATCACCCAAATCCCCACTCTCCCCCGCCAAAATGAGTACTATATCGGCACGCCCGATAAGGAGACAAGAATCGAAGTCCCTCCATTCGGGAGAAACGTTCAAGGCACCACAAACCGAATATGGTACGCAGATTCATATCGGGTTTTTGCAGACTAAGATGCTAACACTCTAGGGGTTCAGCCTGGATACATCGTCCATCAACAGATAAACAATGGAAGTCTTTGAAAAACAACAATACAACTGAACATGGTCCCTTCCAAGAACCCCCGCAGCGGACAGTCAAAACACAAACTGATCCACTTGAAGTTAATTACAGACAAGTTGCTACTCAAACCACTGTCAGTGACTTGACTTATCACAGACGCGATGACGCGAAACCGGGTAAGCAGGAAGTTGTTACAAATCGCGCCAAAAGAAGTAACACCTTCCCGTCTAAAGCAGCCAAATGCGATGAAAAGTGCAATAGAGGAAAAGTCAAGGCTGCCGAAACACCAGGCTGGATAAGATCTCGTTTGCCGTGGGAGCGGACTCGTAAGGAGGATCCCACTGGCCCGGAGATTATTTATTCTATACACCAGGAGAAGATGAGTGAACGTCAGAAGGTGAGATCCAACAATAGGAACTCAGACCTGCCTCAAAATGTATCAAAAAGTGGGCAAGTCCTTCATGAGCAACAGCTTGGTGCAGATTCACCGAGCCTTCGTTGCTCTAGGTGCGGTGCTTCGATAGATGAAGACGTTGAGAGTATGGATGGACAAGCACAATCAAGTTCGCCTCCAGAGCCTATCTGTCCCCAATGCTCTCCGTCGGTATATACAGCATACGCGGCACCACCCCGAAGAGCCCAATACTCCCAGTCCCGGCAATCCCACAAATCGACAACTCAGGATTCCCCAATGATGGTTATAACAAACGGAGTACACTCATCGGAGAAAGTGCCCGAGTCGAAATATGATGATGAAAAGGAGCATGGAACTATTTTGACCCCTCTAAAAAATGCTGAACATTCAATCACAGAATTTTCTAAGATGAGACCTGTGATTGATCCGGTAAAGAGGTCTTCGATGCCCCGTATATGGCCAAGTGCGACAACCTCCCCTGATTCAGGGGGAGAGATTATAGGATACTTCCCACCCTCGCAGTCGACGTCTCAACATCAGACTCGTCATGGAAGAAACGATATCAACTCAAAGCATATGCCATCGCGGAACCAGACAGGTGGAACTCGCCATTACTCGTCTGAGACTAAAAACCATCGGCAGCATCATGCTCAAGTCAAGGCTGGAGGTCAGCAAACAAGCACAAGCTCCGAGTCCCGTAGAAAGCCTCATCGATCAAATGAACCCAGCAACCAACAGGTATTCCATGGTCTCCAGGTTGCCACAGCGGCCGCTTGCGACAAAGACCTTGATAAGTGGATCGCAGACATCAATGGTTCGGGGGTTCGTCATTTCTTGGCTGATTTGAGTAAATTTGAGCCACTGGGTGTCAACACTCTCGCAGCGGTCGCGAGAAAAGCGGCAAAGCAGAAGAAGGAACAAGTTCGTGTTTGGGAGAAAGTTAGAGAAGACAAGTTGATGAGTGACACGAATCAAAACAAGGATGGGCATAGTAAGACGAATCAGCCCCAGGAAATGGAGAATGAGACTGATGGTAAAGACGAGAAGGCTGGCGATGACTGGCTGGTAGGCGACTTGGGGGTAAAACAGAAATAGAGAACAGGGAACTATGTCGGTGATTAAGGAAATTCAGGTTGTGATAAATATTTCTATTCTTGAATTGAGATTGCATAGATGCTGCCTGCGACTCTCGTTCACGCTCTACCACTCACTGTCAATGTCCTCTTTTTCCCTATTCACCCCGTTTAGTTTGGAATCCGCCTCCCTGTATTGAAGAGTAAACACTCCCCTTTCCCTCATCCATACTCACATGAGGCCATTATTACGGTCTCCTCACCAAGGTGACCATTTTACTGACCAGAGGAACGGGCACCCCTAAAAAGAGCTTCTACCTCCCTGAGAGCTTGTTACACTTGACTCAAATAACAAACTGTTGATTAAATCCGGTTTAAATTCGTTGTAGCCTGAATCAGTCATTATAGAATGGTTATTAATTCCTGGATTATTTTTCTCGTCTCGTTTAGGCATGTTTTAGTGTTTCGGCGAGGGAGGTTCCTTTGATGGCGTCGCCGCCCTACTGGTACCTACCCCTACCTACTACAATGGCTGTCCAATTAGAATGCAAATCACTGATTTGAGTTGTGCGATTGGATTGAACGAGCTAGGCCAACGGAGCTAGCTAAAAGCAGTATCCACTCACTACAACAAACTAGAGTTATAATCGACGTGCACTACAGAGGTAGTCATTCTCAATCAGACACTCTAAAACAGACTAGATACACCCTAAACAATCTTCATCTGGGTTGTTTTCCCACACCCTCTGCACTAAACCTTTCCCTATCATCTCTCCCTTCACATGATCCGGCTCCAGTTCGAAAACCACAACATGATTCTCTTCGCCTGGATCTAGTACGGTCCCGGGTAGGTACAAGGATTGCTGAGGTCCCACGCGCCAATATCGCCCTAGATTGAATCCGTTCACCCAGACATTTCCCTTTTCACCAGCCGGAAAAGCAAGATATGTGTCCAGTTCCATAAGGTCGGTAAAGCTTTTCGTAACATGAAAGGAGCCCCGATAGAAAGTAGGGGTGCTTTGAGTGGATTTGTTGATCGCAGGGGTGTCATGACTCCTGTCGCTGTTGATAGAAGAAATGTCTGAAAGAGAAAATGTATACATGTTCCAGTCCTGAAGCACCGTCTCTCCAATTGACACATTGCCCACAACGCCCTTGTAAGGATCTGTGACGCGATTCTCGTATGGCGTCCCTCGTGAATAATAGTTTACTCTTCTAAGGTTTTCAATAAAGAGCTGGAGCTTGTCACCTTTTCCAAGGGTGACATTGACAGCTGGGGGGTTCTTATATTGGCTGTCGATAACTCCAATTCTACTGCCGTTCACATAGATAATAACTCGATCCCTTGCATGGTCTCCTGGTTGAATGACCCGCTTATTGAGGAGGTAATCGTGTGCTCATAAAGTATAAATCCGTAATCTTGACCCAGGACTTCCATTGCCATTGGGAACTCTCCACTCGTTTTCTTCCCCGGTAAGTCAAAGAGTTGCATTAGCGGCGTCAGCTTAAATTCAGGGATTTCCATCATCGGAAAATTCGGAGGGACGTCAGGAATACTTCCCACTTTCACATATTCCTGAATCTTCTCCCGGAATGCATGGTATGATTCTGTGGTTCTACCGCTTTCGTCGAGAGGCGAGCCATAATCATAACTCGAGGTCCATGCTTTCGTCTGGTTCTGCCATAGCGCACCATTGCTGAAGCCGAAATTTGAACCGCCATGAAACATGTAGAGACTGATGGAAGCTGATCTCGTTCCAAGAGTATAGTTAAGATCTTTGATAAATCCTGATATGGTATCATCTCGGGGATCGTTGTGCGGGTTAGTCGCTCCCTGTGGTGATCGGGGCGTCAGTATTTTGTCTATAGAAAATCTCTCCGGGTATGACACAAGATAAAGACTAGGGCGGGAGGCATCAGGAAAGACTCAGGAGAGATTCGGGAGTGGTTCGAGAAAAAGAAAGTGGGGAAACAGTGTTCCCATTTCCTACCCAGATGTCTGGTGCCCAGGTGTAGTACTCGCCGTCGAGAAGAGGTCCTTTTTGTGAAGGATCTGTTATGTACTTTTCAAGGGCGTCAAATCCGTAGGGGCTGCCGTCAATCTCAGCAAGGACACCAGGCACGGAGCCCCCTTCCAGTGTCCAATCCTCGCTTCCATCATTTGTGTAAAACACGGTTCCATTGTCAAACGTCGTGCGAAGGATATCAAGGAGGGCAACTGTATAGCTGCGGTCGCTTCCATAAGAGCCGTACTCGTTTTCAACCTGGACCATCAAGATTGGGCCCCCACGTGTGGACTGTAACTCGCGAATATCGACGACAAGCCTTTCAATAAATTTCCTCGAAGCGTCCATAAATGACGGGTTGTTTGCGCGTACAATCAAGCCAGGAACGCTTGCTAGCCAAGCAGGAAACCCGCCCCGGTCCCTCTCTCCACATATGTATGGCCCGGGCCTGAGTACAATCTTTAGCTGCTCTTGTTCAGCAGTTCGAAAGAATTCTGCAATGTCGTTCTCGTCTGTGTTGACCCATTTCCCCTGCACCGACTCCAGCATGTTCCAAAACACGTAGGAAAATATGGTATTGAGACCCATCGCTCGTGCTTTCTTTAATCTGTCGCGCCAGTATTGGGGAGGTATTCTCTGGGGGTCCATCTGACACCCGATGATTTGATAGGGTATGCCATCGAGCAGGAAACCCGTTTGGTTGTATGTGAAAGCTGGTGTTTCCAAGGGCGAGGTTTGAATTTTGGGAGTAGAAAAGCCTTTCGAGACCCCAGAAATCAGCAATATTGCGTTAAGAAGTTGCATAGTACTAGAGTAGAATATGGAGACAGACTTACGAATATAAAGTATCCAGAAGACTTCCAGTCTGTCTTCCTGTAGTATCCATCATTGATAAGAAAAGGATAATTGAACTTACATGCTAGTGGTGGATAATTGTCTTAGGTGGGAAGGTTTCCATGCTCGCTATACTACTACGTTGTATCAACTGAAAAGAGGGGAGGTGGGGTGGTGGGGTTGACCTCGGTGGGTTTGTGACTCGCCTATTTCTACTTTTTAGGATTGTTTTCCTTCAATGAAAACATAGTAAAGATGTTAGATTGTTGCTCATAATTATTCAGCTCACAACTCTGGCTGTATGGCTGAGGCGGTGTACAGCCATCCCCTTATCCCCCCTCTTTTGAGTATTTTCCCCCCGTCTCAAAAGTTAAAATCAATAAGAAATAAAACATCCTTTGCGAGGGCATGATAGTCGCCTTTTTCGGAAGTATTGCTCAACTCCTTCAGTCTTCCATATTTTTGTTGAGTATCCTGTTCCTCATAAGAGATATCGAGAACTTGACCCTTGTCATTGCGACCGAGATTTTTGTGACAAGGGGATGACCTATGCGATGAGGGAATGAGGTGAGAGCATTGTGAAGGAGGAATTACATGTTGACTCTATCATGTTGGAGCCGACGTTGCACACTTTCTAACGCCTTCTTGATCTTTGCTCGGTATTCAAGCATGCAAATATTAAAATTTTACACTTCAAATTTCCCTTGAAGTTGCCAATGAAGAGCATTTGAGAGTCAGAACCAACTCGGTGTGTTCGCTTAAACACCCACCTCTCATTCCACCAATCCCGCGAATAATCTGTAGGGACTTTTGGTGACCAGAAACCGTCTGCGAAAACTTCACTAGACCTAATGCGAGGATGATCAAAGAAGGAAAAATTTCCGACTGCTTCAAATTCAAAATCGCAGTATAGTAGTAAGAAAAGGTAGATGGCTTCAAAAGCTTCAATAGAAGGATAAGTCGAAGAACATACCATGCTAGACAACTGATACGGAACCCCAGCTTCAAGGCGGGAATTTGTCGAAAGCACAGCACCAATTACAGGATAACTGCAGCAAATATATATATTATCAGCCATAGTTATCATGGCAAATTCACTGACTCGAAGTATTGGATTTGCCCATGCTCACAGACATATGTCAGAGAATTCTCTATTCGAGGTCCCGGTATTATACAGTAGATTTATAGTCGCTTATTTCTTTCCAATATTGTCCTCCCGTATAGGCTGAAATTTAACGCCTGGGGGACGGTTTTGTGAATTTGGAGACTGGAGTTTGAGGCCAAGGTTTTCGGTATGTTTTTGCGTGGTCGTCGGAGTATATTTGACGGTTCTCTCCGTTCTCATGCCAACCCTTCTCTCTTCTAGAACCACACCCACTGAATCTCTGTTGCCTTTCAAAATCTGAGTGACACTGTTGTAAGTGCCATTTTCCCGAGCCTGCTCCTTTATAGTATCCTCAATACTGCACAACTCCCTCACCAAAGCATCGAAAGACGCGTCAGTTGGCCTTCTTTCCTTCACAGCCATATCTCCAGCCTTTTTGAGATTGTTCAGGATACTAACGTGTTCTGCGAGATGTGTTCTCAGACTTTCGGAGAGGGTGAGACTGAGCATTACCATACCACCCTCTTGCTTTTCCAATCGCACTCCCACCAAATCTTTATTAGCTTTCAAAGTCCGGATAACATCAGTATAACCCCCCTCTTGGAATCGTTCCAGTTGGCTGCCGTGCTCTCTTGCAGCTTTTTCGATTTCGTATAACGCCTCTCCTAAAACCCCGAAAGAAGCATTTCGGTCCTCTTTGTCCCTCTCGGTCATGTCTCCAGTCAACCGTGCTTTTTCGTCCATCTCTCTGAGTTTTTTGATATTGTTGAGGATCAGAACATGTTCTTCCAGGTCTGATTTTAGAATTCTGGAGAAATGAGCCCGGTTTCGCTCCTGATAAAGACGAAACGCGATCACAACGCCAACGACCAGAAGAATGGCAACGTTGTGGTTGAAAGTCAGTGTCCACTTTTCCTTCTTCTTCTCCTCCTTCTTCTCCTCCTCCTTCTTCGGTTCTTGTTGTTCTGCCTTCCCTCCATTCTTGATATCAGCCATTTGCCTCTCATAACGTTTGTTTTGTATCCTATCATTTTCTTCTTTTGACAGCTTTGCTCTGGGACTACCCGGCTCTACTCGTTGGGACCACGAGTATTTTTTAGATCCATCCACGATTCTCCTTTTATTCTCTTGCCTTCTCTTTTGTCTCCCTATTTTCCTTTCGTCGTTATTCTGAGGCGCTTCAGCCTTTGGAAATGCTCCGTTCTTCCCTCTCGCCTCTCTTATCTTTCTCTCCTTCTCCTCTTTCTCCATGGCCGCTACCCTCGCCCGGTGTACTTCCTCCTTGTTGCTAAAAAACACATTGTCCGGCTCTGTTTGTTGGCTCTTCGCAGGCTCTGTTTTCACCTTCGTGGCTTGCGCCTTTGGGGTAGCAGGGAACACAATCTTGACGACCGGATTCTGTCGTTTCCACCGTTCATCATAGTCCCTTCGCTGGCGTATATCTTGCAGGAAGTCATACGCATCCCTAACAACATTGAATTGCGTCTTTGCGTCGGGGTCATCGTTCGTATCGGGGTGTAATTTTTTAGCCAGCTTCAAGTAGGCCGTCTTGATCTCCGCCTGTGTAGCATCCCGCGCAATGCCAAGAATTTTATAATAATCAGGTTCTATCTTTTCGTGTGGCTTTATAGCGTTGGAGTAGTTTCTTCGTGTGGGTTGGAATGTGATAAAGGTTGGAGCTAGGACTAGCTTTTGGGTTTGGAGGTGACCGTAGGTTGGTTGACGGAACCGTGGCCATCGACACCGCTGAGTGTTGGAAAGGAGGCGTCTGGACATTCCAGAGAGCGATTTTGGGGGAGAGAACTCCGCCGGTATTGGCTTGAATCAGTTCGGTATTTCGCAGACGCTCATCTTGAGGTTGGTTCTGGGTTGAGAAATCAATTGGAACGCGTCGACCGGCCGTGACGTCCTTTGGAGCCGTGTTTCTCGGGCCGTCCGTCGGGTATCGCTAAATAAAACATATGGATATCTGACCATTCTCTTTTGCATCTATTCACCAACAACTCTAACACTGAAGTAGTTCAGTTGGCAATTGAAATTTGAGTACTATCCTATCCTGCTTTGTTCGTATAGGTGGGGTAACTATTATTAACTGTGATTGACTAGGGGGCATGTTTGCATTTTAGAGAATTTTGGACCGACAAATAGTAAGTTCAGGAAGGAGATCTGTAAGCAAGCATGGAGAAGTTGGAATCTTTTTGGCGCTTTATACTGAGTTACAGAATCAAATGATTCACATCAGACTGGTGAGATTATTCATTAACGGTTTATACCCACACACAAGAGAGAATCAAGACGCGTGAATGATTGGTGCTTGTGCTTACAGAGCCTCCAGAAACAATCTATAAAATAAGTCCTCCATGCTATTCCTCCTTTAAACTTGAACCCCCCCTAACTGGAGTGTAGCGCCCGACCTACGGCGACCAAGTTAAAACATGCCATAAACAGCACCACCTCCATCTCGCCAAAAACAGGGGTTGGACGAGAAACTTCGGGGCTGGGTCGCTGGAGGACCAGCGAATGGAAGGACAACTATTGGCGTCGTAAGTTCACTATATTTTCTCTTGCGACCGACCCGTCCACTTGCTGATATGGTATTAGACCTTTGTAGCTAGTGGACTCGGAAACCCCACTCGAACAGTCGTGGAGGGTTTCGCAACCGCTGTGCCAACAAATAATACAGTCATGAGCTTGACTCCTCAAAGCCAATACAATCCTCAATACAAACCTCAGACTCAATACAACCCTCGGACTCAATACGCCGCCGGGGGAGTATCCTCGAGTCCAACTTATTCACAACAAGCTTCTGCTTTACCGCGTAGGGTATATTCTGTCAACATATTGAAAACGCAATACGCGAGAGACATGGCAACACGAGAAAGAATATATCCTCTGTTGTCAGAAGAAGAGAAAAAAATTCAGCGTTCATGGGCAAAGGAGCATCTACACATATATACCGACCTCTGCTGGGAAGTTTTCGACTTTCCGGAGTCCACACACAAAGGCTATCACGCAAGTTACACTCACTTCGTCTCACACGAAGATGTGGCCTCTGGGATTGCAGTGTTGTGGATATTGCGTGCGCTACCCAAGAAGCCCAATGAGGCAAATTGGGGTCCATACTACCAGGTTCCGGGAAGTCCAAATATATGGCAGTATGGAGGAGTAAACTGACCGCCGGATGCACCTACGAAGCTTCATAAATCTTTCATAGAACCAAGTCACGATCGTGCTAGAAGCAGGAGTCGGGATCCTTCTCAAAATCGCTCAACATCTAGACCCGGTTCAAGTAACGTGTCAGGTTCTAGATACGTACTAGTATCTGCCATAACCTTTCCAGCTGTACAAAACACATCTCCACCACGAACCCGCTCACGTTCAAGGGGTCGCTCGCAGGAGCCCTCTCAGCAAAACACTTCACTTAGTATGCAGATTTTTGTGTCTTCGATATACAAGACGAGCACATTGGAAGTCGGGTGCTGGGACACGATCAGATCTGTCAAGTTAAGGATCCAAGAAAGGGAGGATATTCCACCGTCCTATCAGCAATTGTTTTTCTCCGGCAATGAATTGGAGGACGGGCGTGCACTCAGCTACTACAATATTCAAGAAGGGGACACTATAAATATGGTGTATCACGTTGAAGTTCCTTCCCAATCAATATCTGCTCCAAGTAACAATAGTACGTCTTCAGAGCCTCCATTAATAGTTTCAGCAGCCCCTCCAACTCGACGAAATACATCTCCCGCCCCAGCACGAAACCGCTCACACTCTAGAGGTAGATCTCCAGCCCGGTCCAGTTCACCATCTAGGGGAAGCACAAGTTCTGGGTCAGTTGTTGGCAATAGAGTCTATGAAACTATAGTCCCTAGTTCAAACGCTCCTGTATCCGATCCTCTGCGGAGCAGTTCACATTCCAGACCCGTTACAAGCTATAGAAGCTACGGAAATAACGAGAGTAGCGCTTATGTATCCGACCCCGCACGGAGCAGTTCACATTCCAGACCCGTTACAAGCCTTAGAAACTACGGAAATAACCAGAGTAGCCCTCAACCTTATTCTGCTACAACGAATAACTATCTTCCAGCTTCGTACTCAGACAACAGGAGCATAGCGCCGTCCCACAGCTGGAACTCAAGTGCTAGCAAGGAAATTCCGAGTGGCATGCCTTCGGAACGGGGTGGCACACCATCTTCCCGCTCGAGATGCAGCTCAATAGGACAAAGTTACAATATCGCAAACAGCATGAATCGAAGTTATGGATATCTTGTGTCGACAGGGCAGGCAAGGAAGTAGTGATAAATGTATACTAATGAGCTAAAACAAACCACTTTGGGATTTTTGAGAAGCTTTCATAACAGAAAATTAGGGAGCTAAGCTGGTGTTGTGTACTCCTAGAATCTTGAATTAGACAAACATATCTACTCAGATAACTCCTCCAAATTCAGATTACTAAGGCCTATACAGAATGGTATTTATAAATGTTCAACGACTTACTTTATACTTGACACTTCGATAACTCTTGCAGTTTACCTCAAATATGAGAGGTTTGAATGGCTCTCCGGGTTCTCACTACTTATGGAGAAAACAAATTTCACTCGGAAATTTGGACGAAGATGAAGAAAACCCTACGTCTTTTTATCGGTCTCAATATGAGATCTACAGATGAAAGGGTATTAATTGATGTAAGAACATTCATTATGGTTTGTCATGCACTTCATAAATAAAAGAAGATCAGAACCATACTTCATTCTCCGAAACTTTTTAGGACAGGTATTATGGACAGAGGGTGTACGGATCTGGGGCTGAAACATCAGATTGTTTAATTAGCAGTCTGTCGTAAATCTCCAATAAGACTACAAGCACACAGCCGAGAACCCCTGGATCAGATTGCACGGTAGCACATACAGCACTGGAATTTGATGATCGAGTGGTTTTCGAGGTAGCCTCTCCTTGTGTAACTTAAACAATACTCAGTAGGCCAAACATATCCGGGGAAATAGTTACGAGTCGGACATGTGCTCGCGGTAGACAATAACAGCAGCAGTAATGTTTCCGGTGTATACATGCCCAGGTGTCTCATTGGCCCAACCTTGGATAAGATATTCTGAATTAACTATGC
The DNA here is from genome assembly GCA_001399465.1 of Hymenoscyphus scutula. Lineage (NCBI taxonomy): Eukaryota > Fungi > Ascomycota > Leotiomycetes > Helotiales > Helotiaceae > Hymenoscyphus > Hymenoscyphus scutula. Next base: position 154,331 of record LKTO01000038.1, on the reverse strand, counting down.
TATCTAAGACAATGAACTTCGACGGTCCTCAACTATTCAGGTAATGTCTAGCAAAGTGTTTGAACGCCGAACTCTGCGAGTAAGAGATGTGCGCGGAGTTGCCGAATCCTTGGAAACTGCAACCATTCTTTATTTGGCAAATTCTTGCTTGTTATCTGGATTTCTATCTGGGTTTTTGTTGTATTTTTGCCGTATTTTTGAGGCCTCATTTGACCCTAGAGTGTCTCCAAGTAGTACTGAGGTACTAAAATAGTTGTGATTTAGGTGGGGCCCTGTGCCTCAATTCGGCGTCTGGAGTGCCGAAGTGTTCGTGGTCGTTCCTCCCCCCCTTCATTCTACCCGCTCAACATCATCGTGCCCTTATCTAATTATCTTGCATGATAATCCATTGCTAGCGAACATCTTTCGAGTAGTAGAAATCATTCATCATACTCGAAAACCCTCCAAAGATGGCTGATGAAGTTCGACTGCGTTCGGCGTGCGATCGGTGTCACGCACACAAACTTCGGTGTCTAAAAGAACCCGACGAAAGCTCCTGCAAAAGATGCTGTAGGGCAAAAGTAGCTTGCGCATTCAGCCCTTTCCGGCAGAAGAAAGGAAATACTACAGAGTCTGATGCTTCGGTCAAACAATTTGAACCTAGTAAATATACACCAGCAAGTGGAGGTGCCAAGAGGAGGAGAACCATTGAACAGACCCCTCAACCAGGTATTGTTTCCCCTTTGTGTGGTTTACAACGCTTATATGATTTTAGAATTTGATACCCCTGTAAATTCTGCCCTCTCCTTCGTCGACAATGGAGAATCATGGGTAAATGACCCTTCAACGCCTTGGGACCCGACTGCATTTGGCCAATTCCCCAGTGCCGATTTTGCATTTGGAAATCTTGAGATGAATAACGAATGTTCATTTCTAAACTTTGATCAAACGATACCTGAGACCTCACAATTCCAAACTCAAGAACGGTATAACCCGATTCAACCTCCGCACGTCACAAGACAGAGTCGCACTTTTGGCCCTGGTCATGACGAAGTGTCACCAAGTTTTTGGAATCTAGACGGTCAGACCAAGTCCTCTTGCCAACCAGAGTTGAAGAAATCTTTTCAAGCACCAAGCACTTTGATTCGTCGTCTCTCCGAGTTGAGCATCAATCTGTTCGCCGTCGGGGAGAAGATGCCTCCCCAATCAATACACGAGAGTCTGCCGAACGACCAAGAAGCTGAACTGGAGCACAAAGACTACTCCGATTTCAGTCTCGAGGAAATGTTCAATTCAAATCAAGAACTGATTGACCTCTACCCTCCATTTATGGAAACGTTCATCGAGTCTGGGATAGGCCATAATACCTCGAACATTTCACATATCGCTGGGGCGGACAAGGTATCAGAAGAGACGCCCAAGTCTGACAAACGAACTATGCCTCGAGTACCAAAACTCGACCACTCGTCTATCCTTCTTATGCTTTCTGTTCATTTGCGGCTCATAGGCATTTGGGAACAGTTGGTCAAACACGTCACGGTCTGTGTTCATCAAAAGGGGCTCACAAAAACACCAGCTCAAGCGGCAGCAAATTTGAAGATTCCAGTACTCAAAATCGGTGGTTTCAGTCCTCCGCCCTCGGTTCTTGGTCCAATGTATATGGTCATGTTTTTGTCGTATTCTAAAAAGCTATACAACCACGCAAAGGATTTGGCAACAAAAATCCAAATCTTTGAACGCAGAGAATCGACAGAATCCAATCTGGATTGGAATGATGCAGCTGCCATATCTCTGAAAACGGCAAGGGATGTTAAGACACGTGCGAACGCATTGAATGAAGAGTTGAATGAAATCAATGAGACGATCATCACACCTGGGTTGCTTGACGACTTTTGTCCTGACTAAGGAGGAAACCAACCATCGAAGAAATTGCGGCAGAATTTCCGAGACGAGTCGTCACATACTGGTACTGGTCGTACACAATCAATCATCAGCAGAGAAATGGGGCAGAATTTTGTCACAGGCCAATCAGTCTTTCAGAGAGGCGTACAAAATTCTGGCAATGGCCAATGAAATTTTGTCCCACCTCGCAGTGCCAAGATGCAACTCCCCAGCTCAGCCTAGCAATATCCGACGCAATCAGTCAGATTTCTCCTCTCGTGCCTTATATCAATACAACAATACCTTTTTTTCTCCTTGTCTACTTCCTATTTTCAACCGCCATCAGATACTTCCTACCCTCGGTTGGCAACAATGGCTCCATCTGAGAGTGACTGGGAGACTCACAAGTCTCTCATCCAATCACTCTACCTCTCTGCCACCCTTAAAGAAATGATGAAACGCATGGAAGAAGACCACCAGTTCATTGCATCGTAAGTCCTACTCCAAGCAATCTCCCTCTACAGTGTATCACATCTGACGTCGACAGAAAAATGCAATACACAAACCGTCTCAAAAACTGGGGCTCAAGGAAATACCTCTCAAAAGAAGAAACAGACTATGCCCTCCACCGGAAAAGGAAACGAGAGAAAGATGGCAAAGAAAGCGAAGTGATTTGGCTAGATGTTGTAATTCCAGCCGAAAAGTTAAGGAAAGCAGCTTCTCGAGCTTCAATTTCAGACCTGAATAACTTGGATTTCTGTGGGTCATCAAATTCCATTTCGATTTTATGTTCTAACAACCCAGCAGTAAATCCACCTACGCCTGAAGGAATGGTAGTCAGAACTCCGCCTCCGACAGGGCAAGATTCTATTGAGACATTTGCATCTCAAGGATCAGAAGCATTTGAAAGTGTGCCGCCAACACCAAATCATACATTCCGTATGGCTACACCTGATTCTGGTATTCTACAATATCCCGGCATCACGGAAACTGCAGAAGGTTACAATACTATCTCTTCCCCGTGAGAATTCTTGCTGATGTTAACTTCTAGAGCTGGAAACAATTACCCCAGGGGCGAGGGCTATCTCAAAGCACCAATGGACGGAACGGAAGGCTGCCCAAACTTGTTGCCCACCTTCGTACTCCGCAGATTCTCCCCAATATCTGGTACGAGTTGATTTAGGGTGGCTATGGTGCAAATTCCAAACCCTTCCCATGTCCTCCAACCTATTCGCCAACTATCGATCGGAAAACGAAGACATCCATACAAAGTATCTCGACAGCATTTATGAAAGGTCCTATCTAGAAGTCACCCCATCAGCAGCAGTATATAGATTCTCTAGTCAAAATTGTGCAAAAATTGCAGAGGCGTTGTCGGAGGAGGGCCAGCAGTCACCTTTCGATTTGTATTTCCTTTCTTATCTGTTGGATGGGATTTAGTATTATCACTCAACTCGGGCAGTTTGTTCTTTTCTTTTGTGCTGTCAGAAGAAGATATGTCAAAACTTCACAATTCAAGTACTGTGTTGTTGCATTTGCTCGTACCACGGCAGCAAAACATGGCTGGTTCGTATTCAACTGAACAACTATCACTTTTTATCTATAGTGAGTCTCATACTTTGATTCGCTTACTTCAATTTGGGGGGGTGGGAGGATCGGTACATGACTGGCATCACAACAACAGGAAAATCAGGGTAATCATTTCATATTGCATTTTGAATCGGATGTATATCCCATTGTGAACCCTCATCACCATACGAAGAGGAGCATAGCCCCCATCCTTTTTTCCCCCATCCCCATCCAGCCAGCCGGCCAATTCCAGCTTTAAATGCAACCCAGCAATCCATAAATCTCATTCCATGACCACGAACCACCCCACCATGCCACGCTCCCTAGGGCAGAATGAGCAGTGAGTAGCGAGTATGCCCGAAGACCCACCCCCAGATAGTAAAACGCCAAAAATGCCACCCGGAAAGAAAATGAGGTAAAACCCCCCATAGAATATTGTAGCTAACACATTTCAATCCGAAAATTTGTAACGAATGAAGAATCAAAATCCCGAATAACAGAAGTGGAGGTACGAAGGAAGGAGAACATAGCAACCAGCCCATATGTGATTTCTGTGCTGTGCCCTCGCCCTCATACCAGTTTTAATTAACTCCCAAAAAAAGGCGAATTCCTCCCTTCCATCCATAAATATCCTCCATGGTATCATTGAAAAAAAAGGACAAACAGAGAAAAGTAAAGCAAAAAAAAGAGCGCCGATGTAGTGTATCATGATATCGTATGTGAGTGAAGAAAAAAAGGGTTATGGTCCCAACCCGAGGGGTATCTCTCTCAGTCGTGGAGGTATACGGTAGGGAGCCCAAGCTGTACAATGCCCCCGATTCGATATGTAAATTAGAAATGTCCAATGGTGACCCCCAATCCCGCGGCCTTTCTCTGTCGATGGACCGCCGTTCCTCTGGATTTCGGGTGACTCACTACTTCATCCTCGTCAGAGATCCAGTCCCAGCCAGTCGACTTTCTGGGCATCTCTTCGTTGGGATGTTGTCGATGCATCCGTCGTGGGGACAATGCCATATCTCGTTCATGCCTCCACCGGTGTTGTGCTTCACCCGCAAAACCACATCGCTCGAATTGCATGATGCCTCCCCTCATATTATCGCAAATGGCCACAAATAGGTCCTGCCCATCATTCGCGAAGTCGACACCACCAATCTCTCCAAAGAAGTTGAGTGTCTGTTTGGTCAGGTAAGTCTGAGCATCAATCACGCTTATGATATCCGCAGGCTCTGCTGCAACCAGAACTTTCTTGCCGGAACCGACAGGAGAGAATTTCAGCTTTCGTACACCAGCCATCTCAGCTGCAATTGTAGCAACTGGACGACACCAGTTCCTCGCGTCCCAGATCTTAACTTGCATGTCCTGATTTCCTGTTGCTACTGTCCAGCCGTCATCTGCCCAGTCGCAGGCAAACCCATAATCACTATGGCCGTCCAGTCTTTGCAAAATCTCTCCGGTGTCGGCATGAGTAATCAAGACATCAGTCGTGTCTCCCACACATACCCTAAGGCGTTGATCTGGTGAAATTGCACTACAATTCAAAGCGTCATCATACTTCTTTTCGGAAATGAACTTGTTGGTATTAATATCCAAGATACGGAAACCGCTGTCGTTGGACGAGAATGCTGCCACAGGTAGGGAGGAGCCTCGCAATGTGTGGACCTGGACATGGTTTGTAATGGCATTTGCATCTTCGGTAACGACAAGTCCTTCAGTATGCTTGGTATCTTTGTGTGCCCGTAAGTTTATCAAAGCATACTCGCCGGCGTAACCACCAGCAACAAGAACATCGTGAGCAGTAGCAAGCGTGGAAACCTGCATGCCGTCACCCGCTTGAGAATGAAATGGTTGAACCGTGGGATGTGTCAAGTCAATAGCCACGGATGACTGACGAGTGGAAGTGTTCACACTTGAAGGATTCCACTGTAATACCTTTGACTTGCCAGCATAAAATACATGACCACGTGAGGCACAAGCCATGACATTTCTCAGTTGGAAATGGCACAAACGGACCTGGCGAGCAAAATCCATTCGTCGAAATTTAAAGAAATTCTCGGAATCGAATGGCATCAGTCCTTGTTCTCGTGGCTAATAAATGTTAGCACGAAAGTTTTCCTCAGGGTTTCGGGATGCTCACAAATGGTAGATGTCTACTGGACAAGTTTGTATAATTATGGTAGAAACGGCTCCGAACCACCTTAGCCTCTCGTCTCAAGACACCAAGTTCGGTCCAGTTGATTCGTTGAAAATCACATTCTTCACCTCTAAGATCACATCGACGTACTGGTGGGACTGGTTCGTATGCACTATTTCTGTGTTTGATGATTGATGTCAAATTTGGACCTCGGCGTTTATTATATTGCTCGGGTCGACGAACGGCATCCGTGTGCCAATGATAGAGGAAGTCTCCGGAGCTCAAATTAAGGTGGTCTTCCACTTCATGATGGTCAGCAACTGGCCAAGGGTCTATAGGCTCCACGCTTCCAGCTGTTGCTGCATCCGATTGTGCTATACCACCACCGCCAATAGGCTGTACCTCATCATGAGATTGCGGTTCACTATGCGATGAACCCGAAGCTGGTGATGGGGAAGCTAAATCAGGATTCTCGGCTAACAGAGGAGGAACCAGCGAGAGAAAATGAAGAGAAGAGGACAAGGGAAGGGGTAGAGTACTGTTGTTGGCAAAAGAACCAGCTTGCTGATCAACCACTTCCACAATGTCTAAACCATCCTGAAGATGCTGCAACTGCTGAGAAACCTCGGACATGGTTGCTGGCAGGTTGGAATTTCCCGGTGCCCCTGGCACATTAAGACTGGCCCCCATGGCAGTAGGGACGGGAATAGTTTCGAGGGGCTCTTCGTTGTACTGAGGTAGGCTTTGGTATGACTCGGAATCACCATCGTTGTTCAGAGTGATCGTTGGGTGTTGCAGGGTGGTGGTTGGGTATTGGGTATCAGTGCCCGTGATGTCGGCACCCAGCTGGTGCATTTCAGTGTCCAACTGATGCGTGTCTGGGTGCTGGTGGTAGAACGCCATGGCCAAGTCCGCACCACCATCCGACATGTCTTGGTCGTCGTCTGTGGAATCTGCAGTGACGAGACCCTCCATATACGACCTCTCTTCCACCTCGTCCGGGCCGGCAATGAGGGCACTCACCGGCGATGCCACCAAGTTATTTGCCTGGGCAGGAAGGGTTGCGGTGGTTTCGGATCCAACTCTTACGCCGTTCTCCATGTCAAAAGATGTGCCAGTGGTCGAGTCATCGTAGGGCGGGGTCAACGGATTGTGCAGCATCGCGTTGCGCTTCTCGTTCGTTTTGCGCGAGGACCGATGTCATAGATGAGATGAAGAGGGCAATTCGGAGGGTGGTTTCGTGTAGCAGAGAGTGCTCGTGAGTGTGACGAGGGATTGTTGGTGGTTTTATCAGATTGTAAGGGGAGAGATGGTGTATGTCAAGGTAGGGAGGGGGAGGGTCTGTCGGTTGTAGTAGTGGGTTGGGTCGGATGAATGAGGATGAGGATCGGGAGAGGAGTAGTATTCGGGAAGCGCAGATACGGCACAACTGGACCGAAATAAGTAGATGAGGTGCTTGCTGCGCTGGCTGCTGCTGCTGCGTCTGCGTCTGCGTCTGCCTGCGTGAGTGGAGAAAAGGAGCAGTATGAGGTGCAGCTACAGCTGCGAACTATAGAAGCCCGAATGTGAACCGAATTGGCCTTGTCTGATTTGGAGTTTGCCTAGTAGGTAGAAGAGGGATGATTTCCAACAGCAGTGTAGGTTGGCAAGAACTCTTGATGAGGGGAAAAGTGTGCCTTTTGGAACGGGAGGCGAGGAAGGATTACGCCTGCGCTGATTCATTCATCAGGTGGTGTTGCAGAGCGCAGGTAGATGGAGGTTGAGAGTCCAACCTGGAAGTTGGTGGTGGGGAGCGGGATGAAGTGTGCGAAGCAAAAATAGCGCCCAACCTAAATCAACACCCAAACCCAGTTTGTCTAGTGGCTGAGGGGGAGAAGACGTGGAGAAGACACTTAGACACGTAATTCACATTGTCCGCTTTGAGAAACACAAGCAGATTTCTTAGTCAGAGAGGTGGGAAAGACATGGTTCCTCTATGGTAAATGCCCCAAGCCCATATAAAGTAGCAGTACAAGCATTGTTTCACCTCCTTATCGTTTTAATCTCTGAGGTGATTTTCCCCTTCAGAAAGTCTGCCGAGGTCCAGAGAACCTTAAGCTAACCAACGAATACTGAGTTAGGCAAGTCAAGTAGTACTTTAGCTCCTACAATTTTCACACAGTACATTTGATGTATAATTATGATATTCTGATACCGAGACCGAGTTACGAATTTCACCCTCGTGAAAAATGGCCTAGTTTAGTTCTTACATCCCTCGCTGACTCCAAATCTCCTGACATTTAGGCGACCGAATGGGCGCTCTCCCCTCACATTTCCTTCCCCAACCTGCTCAGTCTGACTGCAGCAAAGCTCAAATACATACGTGGGGAAACACCCACCAAAATCCAGTCTAACCTATGAAATGGCCGCTTCCCAAAGAGGGTGTGCTGTAATTGCTGCACCAGAGTTGAAACGGAGGTGTTTCTCTCCCCCCTCGATTCCGTTGGCATCACCATCATCAATTCTGTCCTACTCGAGTACCCCCTCAAAAAGCCTTTCAGGATGATCGGACGTTCATCCCAGCACCCTGGAGCCTGTTGGTGGCCCGCCGCTTCCTTTCTTTCCATCGAGGTGTTCCCGAGCCAGCAACTAGACTACCAAACGTTTGTGTAACGGTGGGGTTTTACGAACAACCGTCACACAAGCAAGACTTTCTTGTACACGCCACGCTGGGTGGGCTTTTTTTTTTTGCTTTTTGATCTGCGATTGGCAAAGGGTCCCGTCATGTCTTTGCTGTCACGGATGTCTCTCGGTCCATCACCCAGCGGCGTGACTACCCGACACCCGTCACGACTTGAAGAACAGCTAGAACAACGTTGACTCTGTTCGAGAAGCCACTTCGATGTCTTTCAGATAGATCATCATGCCAAGAAGATGCACTCGCTATCTGAGACTCATACCCATTCGGGACTCAACGTGGCGGGGCTGAACGAAAGAGGAATAAATGGCAAAAAAGTGTATGATATGTAAAAGGTTTCCTTTTATCTCCTCAACATCAAAAGCACCCCCCTTCCTCGGTCCGTCTCTACTCGTCTATGCCGGTTGAAATAACCCCATCTGTTCTTCCCTCCACCCCGTCCAACCCCAAAGTCTTCAATTTAGAAGCGCTGGAGTCTTTCATCACCTGGTCGCCTGGGTAAAATATGACAGAATTTCTGTGCCCTCTCTTTTCGACTTCTCCCGCGGAAAGAAGCTCTCGGAATGTACGACGAAACCCTGCATGCAACGGCTCTCTGCAGTCTGTAGCATTCCGTTTCGGTCCGCTCTGAGTCCTCCCCCACACCCGAACCACGCTTGATATCACATTCGGCCGTCCCAAGAAATGGCACTGGAAAGAAGCAAATACCCGACCGTGGAAACGGCGGTGAACCTTCTTTTCTCCTCTTTCCCTGCATATCTCCCCACATTCCCTCCATACAAGTATATGCAGATAGAGAGAGACCAGCCTCATAAGAAATCCATGTCAACCAAAAAGATGTCGTTCCCAAGTTGTCATTTTACAGCTGATATTAGGTTTCAAACGCGGGTGCAACCTTGTGATGCTCGTCGGACGAGGCTCCGTACGAAAACATGGCCGCACAAGGCTTTTCCACGAGGAAGTGAACGCAAAAGAACTGTATCGAGCGGCTGTCGTGTTCACGTTCTCCTATTTTGCTGTGATTCACTCGCGTCCAACTCCATGATTAATGGCTGTTGTTGTTGCTGCTGTATCTGTATCCCACTCATCTCGTATCTTCCCGGGGAGTGCTCCGGTGTGTTCTTCGTGGGATCGTCATGGAACGAGACCGGATATGTTGATATTGGGCGAGATTCCGTCGCGGGCAATTCAGCTTTGATCGCACCCAAGGCAGAAGTTCCTGACGCGCCACCTGCGTCGTCGAGCTCCGCCGATATTGGTTGATGGTCGGATTTTCGAGCTCCTCGTTTCTTCCAGAAAAAGATGTAGAAAATGGCACCGAAAACCGCCCCTAGTGCGCCTATACCTCCCACCACTCCCCCTACTATTGCTGGTGTAGAACTCTGCGGTTTTTCGGAAACTGGAGGGGATGTTTCGGTTGGGGTTGGGGTAGTCTGTATTAATCGTCGAGGTTAGCAATGTTTCCAAAGTATTGTGGCGACCAAAGTTGTTTAGTTATCACTCACCGAAGTAGAGCTCGTTGAAGTAGGGCTCGTCGAAGTTGAACTTGTGGAAGTTGAAGTAGTTGGCTTGGTCGTCGTCGCAGTATTTACTGTTTGAGTCGTGACATCCAAACTTGCTGTACACCTTCCGGAATTCGCGGTGTTACAAATCGTAATGTTTGAAGCGATTCTCGGTAGGGGTACAGGAGTTGAGAAACCGGTATAGGTAAAAGCGATATTCAGAGTGTTCCCCTTCGTCCTCACGCATCTAAGATCCGACTGACCCCCAGGGTACATATATGTGGCACATAGTGTCCCAATACTTTCGTTGTCGCAGTACAGAATCGCGGGATTCGCTTTACACACATCTCCGCAAGCGTCTCTGGAAGCACTACATGCGGTTCTAAAAGTATTGCATCCAGTACTGCCGCAACATCCTCCGGCACTGATCTTGTTCCCTCTACTATCGTTTTGGGCAATGACACAAGTAACACTCTCCGGGCAATCGATTGGTGACGCTTCTATCCCGTTGATCCAACCACAGTTGCTTCTTTGAAAAGAAAAAGGTCAATATTTGTTTGCGCATATAGAATAGCGTCGCAAAGAATAAAGATTGGGAAGCAAGACTCAAGAGTGATTTCATAGAAAGATAGTGGGAAAACAGTGTCCTTCATTACTTACGGTGCTAATAACCGTTTCTCGATACGAGCTGGAACGGTCGTTGAAGCTCTTGCTCGTAGTTCCACCTGCGTGGGATGGCTCTTCGTCTCAGTAGTTTCCCTCGCGAACTGATGAGGACCTGCGGCAACAACGCCAATGAAGCCGCAGAAAAGGAGATCGGAAAGTTTCATAGTGAGTGATCGACAGTTCTGATTTGAGGAGAGAGAAAATTCAAGAGGGGTTGAGAAGAATGGCAACGCTCAAAAGAATTATAGAAGGATGAAAATTAATGGTACAGCATTGGGACGAGCAAAGCAACAACGGGAGTAGAGAAAAGGAAGTCATCGCGACTGCGCGAGATGTGGATGCCTTGAAGATGATAACCACAAAACTAAAACTTGCCAGCATGCAGCACTGCGGCTCAGCTCGTGCCAGAGCAGGCGCTCTAGACAGATTCCCGCCCCTTTGGAGGCAATGATTGGGTTCTCTGAGATTTGACCGACGAGCTCGGAGTGTGGCCCCCAAAACGCTACCGAGTCTATTTTCCTATGAAGGATCGTCTCTTCAGACCAATCCCCTGTTGAGGAAGCATGGCAATGAGGCTGAGGGCCATGAGGGGAGAAATGGCTGGGAAGGACCCGAGTAATTGGTGGGCAATTACGACCTTGACGAGAAATAGGGGTGTGTAATTGGGTCGCCCATCACGGCGGGTAAGGTTAGTTGGGCCGTTAAGAAGATCTGAAGAGAATCTGCTGACAAAGCTTATCGGTTGCGTTTTTTGGGCTATGATTGGGTGTCCGTATAGAGTTGTTGCAGAAATAGAGGATTGGGACTGGATCGGGCTAGCTTCCGGCTAGGATCGTGGAAGGCAGAATACCGAGTAGAAGGCGTAGGTATACATTTAAGTGGTGGCTTTGACCGGCTGCCACGATGATTAATACCTTTCCGGGTCTTTCGTGAACTTGTTTCCGGTGATAAGTTGATGTCAGTGGCTTGTTTTAACTCGCTACGATTTCCGGAGTTAGTGTTTAGTTACGATGCGAAATCTACTTAACCTAGTACTTTACTTAGGTTTTATAAGGTTGAAATATAGATTAATCCGTGCAGATGGATGGTGGACGTGGCGGGGGAAATGTAAGTAAAGCGTAGTGTTAATGGTTAATTTTGGGTGAGGGTTGGCCAGGCTAATGGCCAAAATTTCAGAACCAGATCACCACATATTGAATCCAAGGCGCACAGTAGCAAGTTCATTAGCTGGCTGATTTGATTTGCTCGCGTTAAAAAAGTGATCGCATCGCATGGGTCAATTTTGAGCAGAGTACTGTACACTCAAAACCCAATCAATCGATTGGGAATTTGGTCGGTCGCGACATGATGGGATTTTTTTTGTTGTAGTGGTCTTTACACGAGACGTCCCTGTTCTTCTGTGACACAATTTCTTACGGGGCTGGTTACAGTAGCGAGCTATGCACTACGGTTAAACTAAAATTTGAGTAGAATAAAACTACTTATCAATGTAGATATCTTTTTTATTCAAATTCTAGAAACAAGAACTTTTTCTTCTTCGAGAATACACGAAACGTCGCTCTTTGATATTCAGAAGGAAAAACAATTGTCTATTATTCACACCAACTAGTTCTGTTCCTTTACTAATTGAAAATAGATGTTTGAACCTAAAGCATTAAGAGTAAATGAACGATATACAGATTTCTGTTTCCTGAACGAAGACGACGTCCCCGAGGTTGGAGGCGGTTACGTGAAAATGGGGTGCAGGTGGTTGATTTGAACGAGAGGGAGAGGGAGAGGACAGGTCCTAGGGGCAAGGGAGGTTTACTATAAGGATTTAGATGGGAATCTGACTGAGTGAGACTTGTCTTGTGATTTTATAGAGTGATGTTAATTGTGAATTGGATATCAAATTATATTTGAAGATGTGGTATCCCTTGTTATCAGCAATTCAAACACCCAAGAAATCAAAAATCCTCGCCAGAGCCTGCTCATCACCAGCCTTCGTCTCCATCAACTTAGCATCAACCCACCCATCTGTCCAACTGCCCCCAAAATCAACCAAACAGCAGTCGTCCGTCTCACTATTTATAAGAATATTCTCTGGCTTCCCATCACCCCACACCACACCAATCTCATGCAGCAACTCAACGTTACGCCTAACCTGCTCCGCCCACTTTCTCCTCCGCTCGCTAGCAACGGCTTTGATATCCCCCTGAGACCCACCCAAGTTCATTTTATGCGGAATGTGCTCTTCCAAAATCCCAATAACTCCTTCGTCATCACCACCGTCGACAACAAAACCGATTAATCTAGGAGCTTTGATGGAAGAGGCGTGTTTGGAGTCCGCAATCTTCTTCAAACACTCGTATTCACGCTGCACCGCCTTGCCATGAGTAGGCACCAGCATCTTGCAGCACATATCTTGCCCGTTGACAGAGACTTTCGCGATATACCCAGTACCCATGAGTTTCTTGGTGAATAGGATCTCCCGTGCTGAATATCTAGGCAAATTCGATGTAACATTGATAGCGAGGTAGGAAGTGACATATTTTGATTGTGAGGGATGTTCCTGTATTACCTCCGCATTTCCTCCATTCATGATTAGACTAAAATAGAAGGTTTCTGGATTAATGGCAGAGTGCAGAGAGATAGGTGGATGTGAAGATCCTCTTTCAATTCCAGGCGCCAAGGGAGCAAACTTCCGCCATCCCGCTTCGTAGATTATGTCCTCAATTTCATCTTGGGCCTTCTGTAGGTTTTCGTCGTCGTCGTCCTCCAGAAATGCTTTGTTGTACTGAGATAAAAGCGGTGTTATAGGGTCCTCCGGGTGGGGGCTTGGACACACTGTAACGATGAAGCGTTTGCCGTTACACATTATGGTAAAGTCGTGGCGGTGTCCGTCTTCTCCGTCGACCCTTTGGGTGGAGGATCTGAGATTCTTCTCCCACCGAGCTCTGTCCTCGTCAACAGCCATTGCTTGAGTTCGGAATTGGATTAAAGACAACTAAGAATGTTTCGAGATGTGTTTGTGATCAGAGTGCTAACGAAGGATGTTAGGCGAGGTGAAAACAACACCGTTGTTAGCAAAGAGGGCGTAGTGCTAATTTGGTTGCTTACGTAATTCTACCTCATATCACGGACACAAAGAACTCATTCTACACTGATTAGATCACTCGAGCTACTATATGCGAATCCAATTTATCCCTGTACAGCTCAGCTCATAAGGGTTAAATAAATTGGCTTGCAAGTGTCCTCTTAAAGCGGAAGAATATTACTCTGATCTACTGTGCCCTTTGGCGTAAATAAGTGTTTCAAACTGTGCTAACGACTAATCACATATGTTAATCAAGCACACTTCTTAAGCGAGGGCGTACAACGTGGCCAACAGCTAACAGCCAACCACAGGCATGAGAATCTTCCTCTCAAGGGATCCTTAACGAGATCTCGGGTAGTGTTATCAAATCTGGCGCTAACAACTGATCCAAGGAGGGAATAGGCTAGGAGAGGTCGGCGCTTTTAAGACGCTGTTGGGCACTTCTAATTGGAAAGTAGTCAAAGAAGTCTAATGAATAGGCATCTACTTGAATGTCTCTCTGACAGCAACTTCAGTAACTAAGAGGCCACGATGTTGGAACAGTAGTTGCGCACCCATTTCTTTTCGTGGGCAGTTCGAAATGTATTTAAATTACTGTCGCCCAGCTTCTTCAATTTCGTCAAACGCCTATTGTTCTTCATAAATACTCCCCTAACACGTTCAAACATCATTCTGTCCGGTCCCTTCTTCTGCGAGCTAAGGGGGATCTTGATTTGTCTCTGCTGGGCTTCGAGAAGTCGAATGAACGAATACAAAGCGCCACCCTATATCAAGCTCTGCTACACGCAGCATGTCTTTACAAGATTAGGTGTATTTTAGTTCAGAAAGGAGACTTAGTTGGAGCTAGGTGAGGAAAATCAAGCCTTTATTAGTGAACTGATGAGAAAACCGTCCCGCTGATACAGTTCAAGGGAGGTCCTGCAAAAGAGCCATGACATCCATGGACTTCACGATTCCGCCCCTTGTGAGCAAGCTCGAGTCAAGTATACGCTTTTCAAAGCGATGGAAGGTGCAAGAGACCCGGAGGACATCAGGCAGCAAAAGATGCTACTAGATAAAGCGGTAAGAATTGAATCTGACTTGAAAAAAGATAGTGATCCCGAAGATGCCGGTGAAGTCATATTTGACAATCTAGTTGAGAGTCAGCTGCGTTGAGAAAGCTTGGGGTTCTGTCATCAAAATGATAATATGTAGCAATATGTAGTCAAAGTTTGTGTTTTAGTTCAAATTGCACGATTTTTGCCCTAAAGTCCCATACGGCAGATTTGATGACGCTTCAAGCCAAAATAATTGTCAATCAGAGCTTTGCCTGCGTTGGTGGCAGCCCATTGAAGTCTTGCAAATCGAATTTAGGGATCAAGTACGGCCTGGCTTTCGAGCGTGCTTCCGTGATTTTCTCAAATGCATGGGCAACTCGAAAGAGGGCCCTCTCATCAAACTGTCTGCCATACAGAAAAATAGAGAATCTAAGGATAAGTGTTAGTAAGACTATCAAATAGTATACTTGGAAGTGTGAGGCGTACGGGATGCCTGGAGCGACAGTAACAAAACCACTTTGCCCGTCGCGTTTTATCTTCGTATCCTCCGGATAAAACCCCATAGGAATACTAACTACTGGATTGCCACCCATTGCAGCAAAGCTTTGAAAGTTTATTGAACCAGCAGGCGACACTAACACCGTGCAACCACAAAGACTGAATGCCCCCTCAAGGCCACCAACGTGAGCGAAATACGCCTGTTTTGCGAGCATTCTCTGATACTTCGGGGCATTCACATTGGTAGTCAGTGCGCGTTGCATGATGGCAACATTTCTCGAAGGATAATCCTCATCAGGATCAGCCCGTCCAATGTCGTGAGACCCCTGGGATTGACCGCCAAATCACGTAGATAGGCCTCCATACCGACTTTGTATTCGGTCTCCAAAACCAATGGTTTCAGGCTTTCTGGCAAATTATTGTATTCTTCGAGGCCAGACAATGGGACATCTTCGACTACGATCGCTCCTGCCCCCTTCAATATGTTGAGAGTAGCTTGAAAAGCGTCCAGTTTTGCTTTGTCGACCTGTTGAAACGGATCACGGATAATACCAATACGAACGCCGTGTAGGTCTGAAGTAGAACACGATTGGGCATATTGCCCCATCTTCTGTCTATCGGACGTGATCCCGTCTAGAATGAGTGCGGCGTCCTTGACGGTGCGAGAAATTGGGCCGACGACATCTTGGTCCATCGAGATGGGGATGATTCCATGCGATGAGATCAATCCGCGAGTGGGTTTGAAGTCCACAGCACAGCTTTTTTCGGAAGGACTGATGATACTAGAAACGGTCGAATGGTCTGTTAACTTGGATCGGAAGGCAGATTGAGAACATACCTACCTCGGTACCAAAACTCGCGGTTACTAAGCCAAGACCTACGCTAATTGCTGAGCCCGTACTCGAACCTGAAGCTTTCATTCCGGGCCAAAATATCCCTGTTGCCTGGCCTCCTCGAGCGATCCAGCCGGTGCTGGCATTAGAATGTCGAAATCCCGCAAATTCAGAGAGGTTTGCTTTACCGAGAATCACGGCCCCAGCATTCCGTAGAATTCTGACAATGTCGGCTTCGGAACCAGCTGTTGAACCACGAAGTACGCTGGAGCCACAGGTGGTTTCCGTCACGTCAAGAGTGACAATATTATCCTTAAGCATAAGAGGAATTCCATGTAATATGCTGTGTGGCTTAGTTATTTTTCGCTTACGAAAGGGGTGGAGGGGACCTACCTCCTTCTCCCGTGCGCTCGCCTCTCTGCATCCAGGGCGGTCGCGATAGATTCAGCTTGAGGGTTGAGTTCGATGACCGAGTGGAAAACATGGTTCACTTCGCTTATTCTAGTCGTGTATGCCTTCACCAACTGAACCGACGTGAAGGCCTCCTCGTCGAGACCGTGCGCAATTGCTTCAAGGGTAGCATCGAGTAAAGACAGGGCTCCGGCCCCAACTGAAGCTGAACCTGTTTTTGCATTTGATCATTTCCGACCCACGATATAGCAACATCCGAACCATTGCCATACTTTGAAATAAGCACCAGTGAGCAGAGTGAAGAGCAGGACCATAAGCTTGAACATTGCAAATGCTCGCATGTGTGCTCCAGAACAGGTTCGATGTGGGTTACTTGCATTGAATGACGTGGGGAGCGAAGTGGAGGTGAGGTTGGCTCCCTACCTAGGCAGGATCAACTTAGCTGCCTGAGGCAGTCACCTTTCTAAGCGAGTTAATTAAATCAATAGATTTCGAAGGGAATAAAGGCTATTTATTATAATGTATATAAATAAGGCTCTATCTTAAAGGTTATAACTAAAGAAAGAAATATTCCTTACTTATTCTATTATAATTGGTTAGTAATCTTAGCTAATATAATTCTTCTCTTTTTAGTAGTGCATTAAATGAGTAGAGTAGAGTCGAGTAGTGGCTGCTACTCTACTCTACTCAAGGAATTTTGAGCTCTACTCTACTCTAATCTACTCTACTCAACACTACTCGAGTACTACTTGAATAGTACGGACCGATTCGGACCGACCTTCGGGAGACCTCGGACCTAGTATCGGTAGACGTGTATAGGGATTAACAAACTAATTTTAAAGTTTAATTCTTTTTATAAAAAGAAAGAAAATAAAGCTTTAATACTTTTAGTATTAGTAGTTAAGAATCTCTTACTTTCTAGTACTATATAGCTGCCTTTTTACCCTATAATAATATATTACTACTTTATGTAGACTACTCAAGTAGTACTTGAGTAGTTATAAGCTACTCTACTCTACTCTACTCTACTCGAGTATTTGAGTAGTTTGTTAATACACTGCTTTTTAGATATATCTATAACTTATAACTTCGTTCTTATTATTAATTCTAACTTACTTATGTATTATACCTACTAGACTCTCTCAAGGAATTATGTTAAAGAATTAATTATACGGTGAATAAGAATAATGCAACAACTTATACTGGACTACTCATACACTTGACTTGTATAAGGTTCCCCAAACATTATATCATCCCCTTCTCCTCATACCTCATTAAGATTTAACTCCGAAACGCGCAATCCCGAACCCCACAAAAATACCCTAGGATTAGAAATGAAGAGAAAGAGAAAAGAGAAATTTACAAACTCCCCAACTCCAGACCATGCAGACCTATTAAAGAATTAAGTTCCCCCCTTCCTTCGTTCCTTCCCTTTTCATTTCCCTCTCTACCCTTCTCCCATCACTCAAACAAAAACAAAGAGTCCCACTGCAGCACCAACCAGCAAAGAAATACCCCCGACCTGTATATCAAGATTGATTAGCTTCGTTCTCTCTCACTCTACTGCATCTCATCTCCCCTCCCCCTTCCATCTCCCCCGCACCCGCTCCACCCACCTCCAAACCCAAACAACAGGTTCCCCAACCCCCAAAACAAACCCCCAAAAACACCAAGTAAAAAAACAGAGAAAACTCACAGAAGCTCTGCCCCGTCCCAAATCAACACCATTAATCGACACCGCAGGACTGGGTCGAACAGGTGTTCTCTGTCCCTCTCCATTCCCACCATTCCCACCACTCCCACTCGTAGCAGTCGAGCCTCTATTCCCTCCATTCCCTCCATTCCCTCCATTCCCACCACCGCCCTGGGAAGAAGTAACAGTAGTCACCGTACTATTCCCTCCCCCAGTCACGGTACTTTGCGTCGTAGGAACCGTCGTAGCAGTAGTACCAATAGTAACCGTCGAATCCGTCGTCGAAACCGTCACAGAACTAGTTTGCGTCTCCATAGAGCTGATTGTCGAACTGCTCATCATACTCGACTCAGGAGTTGAAGAGGAAACCGGTGGTGAAGAAGAAGAAGGGGGAGCAGTTAAGGAAGCAGAGGCCGAATCATCACTTGAGGGAGGAGCAGTTGAAGATCCTCCGTCGATTCGAGATGTGAGAAAGGGAACTATGCCCTGTGTTATTGAGGGGAGGGCACCTTGTAGGACTGGGATGGCGGGGACGGGGGCGACGGGGTTGATGTTTTGGAGGTTAGGGATGACTTGGATTGGGACTGCTGATTGGCCTGCGACCAAGGGGAGGAGGAGGGAAAGGGGTGTGAGGTGGCTGTTGCGCATTTTGATGATTGTGTGTGTATGTAGATGGGTGTGTATATGTGTTTCCCCTTCGGTATGTGATGTTTTGAGACGCGAGAATTAGAAAGAGAGATGTAGGAGGAGGAGTTTGAGATGGAAAGATCAAATTCTAAAAAGCAGGACAGGTATAAGTAGATATACATCTCTCGTACAGAGTAAATGCTTACTCTTGGCTATTTGTGGTAAGGATTGGAGGCTGTCTCGTTGCCTCGGTGCTTGCATACATTCCTCCCCATCTCCTACCAAATTTCATATTTTCCAACCCGGTAGCAACGGAAACCGTCTTGGCAACATTACTTGTAATTCATTCCACCTGTCTTAGTGGTTGTCTCTTCTAGTATACAATTCCATAACTCCGTTCCCTTCCGCTGTGGGAAATATGCTAATGTACATGTGTTGATGGAAATGAATTTTATACATGGAGTGGTGCGCTACCCTCCTGGGGTATGAAATGGCCTCATTTTGATTCCCGCTTCCCCTCACTCTACTTTTCAGAAATCGATTCAACTCGTCGGGTAGGTTCGACAGTGAGTGTACCTTCAACAACGTCGACGTCTGAGATTTCCACTTCAAATACATCAGAGGCTTTCACATCCTTTGCATCGAGCCAATCCGGAATCGTCATTTTAGCGGGCGCTGCAAACTGCGTCACCAAGCCCGTTGCAGTTTCGCCAAATTTCTCAGGATTTTTAAACTCCCTGACCATGAAGGTCATGGGAGGAAGTTCGCTTTCCTTGAACTTCCAGGCCCGGAAGATGAATTGCATGAACCATGCCATGTCTGCATCCTTCGAGACCTTTTTGATCAGCCTCTCGCGCGTGTCAATTCTCGGTAGTAAGTCGTCGATCTGAGCTTTCTTAAAGGGAAACATGTACTCTTTCTTGTTGCCGATCAGAGAGCGACCCATTCGATGTTCTTCCAGAAGGGCGGCACCTAATTGCCAATGAACAAGTAAATCCGAGTATCTACGCAGAGGACTTGTGCATTTCGTCAACATCTCGGCACCAACAGTGACGTGAGGTCCAGGTACGGTAGAGGGTTGTGCAGGACCTGTTAAAGTTTGATACTGTAGCCCAATTTCGACAGGAATCTCTTTTCCTTCTTTGATGATTGGAGCCATAACTCTTTTGAAGTAGTCTGGAGCACTCTCTGCGCTTCCATTGCGGGGTGTGACCCGATATATGGTTGGAATACCACGCTCTTTGCACCATTTGGCGCATACCTCACTCGCAAGATGCATCAGATAAGAGAACGTGCCATTTCTGGATCGTCCAACTCCTTTAGAAGCGACCTGGATGGTTGGGTCGCCAGCGTGGGAACAACTATGACCAGCGAGAGATTGGGCCCATTGAGGACCGCGAAAATCGACGGCAACAGAGAATTTGTTAGTTCCGGTATTCATCCCACCCTGGCTTCTCAACAACCTTAATCGAAGCTGTCCGAAGTGGCTCAGAAGTTTCAAGCTCTCATGATGGTCTGTCAACTCGGCAGCAGACGACATGATCCTTGATGGGGTCGAAGAAGCAGGAGGGCTTTCGCCTACAGTATAAATCATCGTGTCATCCGAAGACGTCTTCTTATCCAAACTAATTTCCTCTAAAACTTCCGGAGTGAGATTGAATACGTTGTTAAGGACGCCCGCAGAGACTTTGTATTCTAAAATCTTGCCATTTGCGTCTAGCTTTGCACTGAACGTTATGCAAGGACGTTTTCGCCCACCAGCAAGACTGAATTTCGACTGAACAATCTCCGAATCTAGCATACCCAGTGAGCGATCTGGAAGATAGGTAGTGGATGTCATCCTCTGTGCAAAATCTGCAGCTGCACCTGCAACGTCCATATGCGATGCTGGATCGGCGACATGAATGTGCAGCCAATGCTCGTCTTTATTTTCGGTTTTTTCTATGGAAATAGCGTCGTCGATTTCGTGAGCATCGGGAGCATCAATACAAAAGGCAGGGAGATCGCCCCAGTCCTTGCGTATAGCCGCCAGTTTGTCTTCGACAAACCCTCTCCCAGGCACACTAGCTTCGGCTTGCAATCGCTGGCCAGTTTGAGGGAGTCGGAGAACGTACGGGGCACGTGTTTCCCAAGCAGGAATGACCCCAATTTCTTGTAAAAAGGTCCAACCAGTCTTCACGTCCATCTTCACGTCATCGTAACGGTCAACGGCACGGAGAATATGAGACCCGATAGAGTTTAAAGTTGGTGCCCCTCTACTGAAGCTCTGCAGACCCACCCATGACTCTATAAATCGAACAAAGAGGTTTTCAATAGGCGTAAACTTGTCCTCAACACACCCTTCCCGATACTGAACACCGGTCGACTTTTCTGAAGATGGACCAATCATGCCATGCGGAGTAAACTGTCGGTATTTCCGACTATTGTCAACCAATTTCTGGCACTTGACGATGAAGTTTTCTAGTGGTCCTCGACGAAGAGGAGGAGCTCCTTTTGCCTTTTCGGCGACATATGTTCTCACAAAGTGAGTGACGGAACGAGTTTCGTGTACTTCATTCCTAGAAACGATTCCGTATTCACCACCCGCTCTCAAGGTCCCTTTCTGTTGAGTATAGACACCGATATCGTTCAAGAGAAGATGGCGATGAATCGCATATAAAACAGGCTTGGGATATTTTCCACCCGGTATTTTGGGGACATAAGGGCCCAGAATCTTGTCCGCAATTTCATCAAGAGTGGCATAGGTTGTTCGAAATGGATGGGCAAGAGTTTGGTGTGCTAGTTCGATTTTTGGAGCAAACTTGACGAAATAGTCATCTGCTTTTGTCCAAAAGGCTAGCATCTTCCTGATAGCCGGTTTGCCAATATTCCTGGGGAGAGCCTGTTCGAATGTATTCAGTCTGTTGAGTTTGTCTGCCGAAACAGCGGATTTTGGTAGGAAGGGTATGATGTTATCAAGCTCCTGCTGTCCTACGAAACCTGGAACATAGAAAGTTGGGTGGCTATTCATTCGTTGTGCCCATTGACCAGACATGGTATAGAACTGGCTCTGCTGGCCCAAGTCACGAACAAATATTGCAAGCTCTTGGTGTTGGTTCCCCATCATACTAAATTTATCTTAGTTTCTGCCGTGGTATTGAATTGAACCTCTCCTAATGGACTTACCTTAGCTCTACCATATCTCCGGGTAGCAGGAAAGTACGCCTGCCGCCCACATCTGCGAGGTCCTGCTCTCCAAAGGGGCGGAATTCTTCAATCATCTCGTCTTCCAGATTGTCCTCTAAATGTGTATGAAACTCTGACCCACTCCGCATATTGATCGCCTGGCCATTTGGTGCGGGATCCAAGCTGGACAGCGTAACGAGAGCAGCGACTGTGTTTGAATTTTCTATCTCCCATTGCTTTAGGCGGTCTCGAATGTTTGGTAAGGGGTTCGCTGGAGAGACTACATTGCCAGGTTCAATGTTAGAGGAGTTGGATTGAGCATGTATATCGATCTGAACTGCCCATTAGATAGGGCCTTGAATATAGAATCAATGCATCATTTTGGCAGTTATTGTACATACTGAAGTGCTATATGATCTGGGCAGGAAGTTTGTACGATCCCGCGATGCGCCTGGCGCTCTCCCCCATCGCCATGATGCCAAACATTGCCGGCAGACAATTGAATCTTTTGCCTGCCTCGAAGTTGAAATGCTCCGTAACATACCTAGAGCTGAGAGCAGAAAAAAGGGCACTCGTTGCAATAGAAACAATGCGTGAGACTTGTTGGGAGGCGACCAAAATACTTTTTTGGCATCAGACCTCGGGGTGACGCGAACGAAGGCCCGTGCCCGTATCTTTTTGCTATTTATTGGAAAATTCCCACTGTCTTGCCCTCCAAACCAAAGACACACACACAACTAGGTAAAGATCGAGCTTTTCCTCCTGTACCTCCTTGCCTCCGTACCTATTCAAGTATCCGGGGACAACTCGGAGGTCTCGATATATTCGGTATGTATACATTCTCTATCTTCACTTTGTCCAACTCCCTCTTCCCCGCATCGTGTGATGAACAATCATAGCATGTATTACCTGAAGCTGGATAGCTTTTGCTGTCTGGCAATGTGGTCTAACACCAAGATCTCTGACAACGTTGCTCCGTCGCACATCAGTTTACGCATCCTCATATCAGAACTAAGCTGACTGTTCCTAAAAGTAGTGCACCCCACCATGTCGACTGCCCCGAAACCCGCTGCGCAGTTCAAGCTCATCTATTTCGCATCCGCCAATTCATACACCTCCAAGGAATCTGAGAGCCTGCAAGCTCCTCTGCCGCTATCGGATTTATTTGATAAGCTTGAGGAGAAATATGTGGGGATGAAAGCCAAGGTGTTGGAAAGTTGTCTGGTCACGGTCAATCTCGAATATGTTGATGTCGACAGTGACTTCGTCATCAAAGAGGGCGATGAAGTGGCAATCATCCCACCTGTGAGCTCTGGGTGAAGTTGTGATCCGTGAAATTTAGTGCATAGTGGGCAAGCTTCTCGAGTGAAAATTCTTCCTGCGGTCAATGGAGTAATGGCCTGGTAGAGTCTTCGCGAGTAGCATCTTCCATCCTAGAATGCCATCTCTTCCACCACCTTGGTCGATAGCTCTTCCACGCCTTCCACCAACCCCCTTCCCTCCCTTGCCACTTCATTCGTACTATCCTAGAACACTTGACGACCATCAGAGCGGCCACCAGCGCTGCCAACGTTGCAAATGTCGTAACGATGCATGTCAGAAAGGTGATAGTCGAGACTCGCGTTCCCAATGGGCGAGATCTCAATTCCCATCTCTCCGATTGAAGAGGGCAAATATTTGCATGGAAGATTGGCGCAAGAATGGGTATTCGCGACTGATTGGGTATACAGCTCGAGGACTGGGTTTATCAGTAAGGCTGTTCAATTGGAGACTTGAGCACCAGAGAGCGTCCATACCACGGGGCACCAGCTACACGATATTTCTTCCAGACACTGTGTATCGTCTTGATGTCTCCAACATCTTTTCAGGAGGTCATCTTGATTGGTAACCATTGTTCTAGTGGGGATTTAAAATATTTGACACAATAATTGAAATGCGCAATTCGAGTAGTTTAGGAAAGCGGATTGCATTTTTAGCGCCCCAGGTCACGCTTTATCCGACACAGGGTCTGTAGGTGACTTCTAGGGAGTGATAGTTGTAATAGTACAAAGTATTTCCAGTAAAATCTGCACGTAGCGTACATTACTCGCTCTGGGCAATTGGTTGGGCTTGGAACTCTGGTGATGCGTGATCTCAGCCCCAAGCTTTCCTGAAGGCATCTAACCCTCCATCCCCATAAGACCCAACAACAGCACCAAGTCTTTTCATTCTCTCTGACATATGGGATTGTGGTGATCTCAACCATGGACCCATTCTCGGCCATAAGTTTGGCAAGCAGTATCATCCAGTTTGTCGATTTTACCATGAAGGTGATCTCCGAGTCACGAGAGCTGCACAACGCAGCCAGCGGGAGCCTCAAAGGCAATGAGAGCATTGAAGACATCACCCGGGATCTTCTGGATCTCACTAGGAAACTGAATGCTTCCCACTCAGTGCAGAGTCCCGAGCTGGATGATTTGTGTGCAGGGGCGAACGCGGTTGCATTGGAGCTTCTCGAGGCTCTAGAGAAGCTGAGGGTCAAGGGCGTGAGATCGGGCGTCAAGACCATCAGGAAGGCACTGCGGAGTGTTTGGAGCAAAGTAAAACTCGAGGAAATCGAGAGGAAGCTGGCTATGTATCGGGACACCATCAATCTTCGCGTGCTAGTCAACTTCAGGTAAGTGGCAGTCTATACTTCCTGTACTCGTGAAACTTGTTGAATCTCGACAGGACGCAATTCGATCTCGTTGCTCTTCGATCGGAGGGTAGGTTTGACGCCCTTGATACGAGTGCGAGATCAATACTCGATTCCATTATCGCATCCCGCGACGTTTTCGAGGTTGCGTTGGAGGAGCAGACGGAGACTCTCAGAGAGTTTCACGCCAATACCGAGGCCACCGTTGCTCAGGCACACATGGGAACGAGGAGCCATTTCACTGAGGTGCTGCGAGTGTCTGATATGGCGAGGCACTCTCAATTCGAGAAGACTCACCGGGATTCGGAGAAGCTACAGGAGACTTTGCTCCAGGTTGTTCGAGAGATGAAGCAGCAGGGTGAAATAATTGAGCAACTTAAACTCGAGAGACAGAGAGATATTGGTCTTCAAGAACGGCTTGATTGGCAAGAGAGGTTGAACGCTGCGTATAGGGTGATGTTTCAACTTGCTATTGCGCTAGCGGCGCTACAGGTAAGACCATAAATGCATCTCCGTGTAGTAGAGATTCTGACTTGTTGCAGGTACTGGTGTCCATGCTCCAGACTCGGCCTTGGAGTCCGTCTGCACAATACAAGACTCCGATGGAGCAGCGGGCTCCTCAGACTGTAGCCGTTGGAGAAGGCGGTTGAGAATTATTCGATATCGGATAGGTCCACATCTTAAAGTCTGCGAAGGCATACCAACTCCAAATCCAACGAAAATCGATTTGAGGTAAGCGAAAGTTGATACTTATTTGGACTTCTGAGCAAAAAGTCTTACCATCCACCTGTGGCAGTGTGCTGGGAAACAAGATGTCAACTGACATTTTAAAGCTCGCTGTTGCCATATGTCAAAGACTGCTCATATATAACAATACGATGAACCATCCCGAAGGGAATGCATCATCTCAACAAGTCCAGTAGAATATTGGGTGGATTTGGGCATCTGATAAGAAGACGCCGGCTTGAGAGTTCTATTCCCGCCAGCAGATTTTAAAAAATCTAGAGAAGGGAAAGAGAAAAGTGGTTTGATAGTGATATTAAATAGATTCTAGGGAACTGAGAAGAAGGGAGAAGCCAGAAATCAGAGACGGATTAAAGGGGGATGTATAGGTGAAGCATTGAAGAGCGTAGTCATTATCCTCGAGGAAAGCTTTCGTGCCTAATGTTTTTGGTATAAGTGAATGATGACGAAATGATATAAAGGGGTCTCACGTTTACTTATAAAGTGCTGCTAGCGTCTTTACGTGCCTCGGTTAAAGTTCGGCATCAATGAAGCGCCAAACCTCACGGAAGCCACAACTGCCGCCACCTTAGGTTCCTTGCCTTTCCTTGATCAACCACGGCATCGTTTTTCACCGAAAACCACGGACCGAAGTTATCAAGCGCCGTGATCGAAGATGACATCGAACAATCAGAATATCGACCCGAGGCTGGCCCCTCACTCAAACCAAATCGCTCCCGCTACTTTTCACACCCCCATTGCAGCAAACCCCTCAACCTCGCATTCGCCACAACAGCAACAATATCCTCCCCTTCAGGAAGCCTCGCACTATGCACCTCAACCTCCCCAGCCAATGTCGGAGAATGGCGTTGGAACTCCAGAGGCCTCAAAGCGACCAAGAGCTTGTGAGCCTTGTCGACGTAAGTTTTAGTCGCCATCAGTCAATTGAGATACCTCGAGGTCTATTTTAAGCTAGATAGGGCTTCTGCTAACTCTTATGGCTTGTAGATCTAAAGGTCAAATGTATCGCCAGCCCAATCCCAGGTGGAGCTTGCGAACGATGCGCCAAAGCCAACAAACCTTGCCAAACCAATCCACCGAGTCGCAAACGACAGAAGAAGACCGACAGTCGCGTCGCAGAGCTGGAGAGAACTGTTGCCCAATTGAAGGGTAGAGTGGCTTCTGCAATTCAACCGGATGGATCAACTGAAGCTGAACCCAACGCGACGGGCGTTCAAATTGCACACAACCCTTACCAACAAGTTACAAATGGCGGCTACAGTCAATTATTTGCTACCCAGCCCAGTGCTCAACCTACCCAGCCGGAATTTGCTGGTTATCCAAGAGTTCCTGAACAATACTCGTCCAAGTCACCGTCCGTTCCTCCAATGGTAATGGCTGGCCAGAAGAGAAAGCATCCAGAATCACGCGAATCTTCGGGTGCCATCGACCCTTCCTTGCCAAACGGAAGTAGTTCCAAACTTTCTGCCGACAAACCAGCCGGTCTACATCAATATGGAGGAGTCGCAGAGTCTTCGTCGGTACCCAAGGCTGCTCAGACACATGAGTATGCCGATGTGGTGGACAGAAATTTACTTTCGGCCGAAGACGCGTCGATGTTATTTGATACCTATGTTACAAAGATGGCCCCTCACCTCCCCGCCGTTGTCTTCCCAGAAGGTACGACGGCGGCAGAAATCCGAAAGACAAAGCCAACACTTTTTCTTGCGATCCTCAGTGCAAGCTCCGGAATGACACTTCCCCACTTGCAACGCACTTTGACCAAGGAAGTCATGAGCATATATGCTGAGCGCATTATTGCCAATGGAGAGAAGACTCTCGAGTTGGTTCAAGCTTTGCATATCAGTACATTGTGGTATTGGCCTCCCGAACATTTTGAGGAGCTCAAGTTCTATCAACTTATACACGTTGCGGCCGTCATGGCAATTGATATTGGTATGGGTAAGAGAAATAAGCCTAAAAAGACCAAATACGCTGGCCTGTGGAGAGACAACCCTTGGCGACGAACACCATATCCTGATCCAGAAAGCGCGGAAGCGAGACGAGCGTGGTTGGGCTGTTACTTTTTGTGTTGCACCGCATCTATGGGACTTCGTCGACCAAATCTCATTCGTTGGGGACCCTTTATGGTTGATTGCATTGAATTTCTAGAAACATCCCCCGAAGCAGTTCCTTCTGATAAAGTTCTTTGCCAATGGGTTCGCAGCCAACATATTGCAGAAGAAGTGGGTACTCAATTTTCAATGGATGACCCAATGGCCACTGTAACCATTGCAGACGCCAAGGTTCAATATGCTTTGAAGGGATTTGAGCGAGATTTGGAAAAATGGGGTGATCAGATCCCCCCCGAGGTTCAGTCGAGTGAGTATTCCTATCCAGTATCAGCCAGCTAATCAACCACTGACTTTCTGACTAGTTGACCTCGAAATGACTCAACACGTTGTCAGCCTTTATGCTCATGAGGTTGCCATGCATGTTGATCACAACGTTGAAGAATTCAAGCCACCGTTTACTGAAGAGACCATTGCTGGATTAGGAGATAGAGGAGAGGCTGATAAACTCACTACTGCTCATGTCGATGCCCTTTCTACTTGCTTGACGTCGATCGATGGCATCTTGGAGAACTTCTTCCGATTTGATGTGGAGACAATCAGATGTCTTCCTATCTATAATTTCATTCGAGTAGCGTACGCCGTTGTGGTTCTCATCAAGATGTATTTTGCGGCAGCCACTCCAAACTCCGAGTTAGGAAAGGTTATCAACAAGGATAACATGAAGGTCGAACAACACCTAGACACCTTGATCGAGCTCTTCAGACAAGCCGCCGCGGATGATAAATCTCGACCGTCCGCCAAGTTTTTGATGGTACTCCTTATGCTGAAGACATGGTTTCACCGTCAAAGAGAGGGTAAGGCGGCGCCTCGTGCAGAACCTGGCTCTTCTTCGACCCTTCTAACCACTGATTCGATCCCACATCCGTCAGATGAACCAGATGCAAAGGGTCGCGATCAGAATGGACAACAACACTTCAACCAAGCAAGCAACCTCCAGCTACTGAGCGAAGTTGCAACCAACAATTCTCGAGGTGAGTCCCGAGGCGAAGGTGGTCAATATGCGGGCTCTTCGAACGATTGGCAACAACGCCCACCACAGTTTTCGGATTATGATTCGATGAACTATGGCGTAACTACCGGAAGCGTTGACCCCTCGCTTGGTCTCGAACTTGGCTATACCATGGGCGATGGTTTTGAGCAGGCGATTGGAATGAGTCTCGTCGGAGTTGGTGAGGGAAATTACTTTAGCCAGGATGCGTTCTTTGGCAATTTGATGGGACCGAATGGTTTTGATGGATTCTGATGATTGTTATCAAGTTGTTTTCTCTTTCTCGTTGCCATACCTTGTGGACGATCTCGACTGTGGAGATCATTGTGAAAGCAAGTGCATGGGCTCTTGGGCATCCATCCCTTTACTGGGAGTTTTCTGTTAATATGTATTGTAACTTTGAAAAAAGTCTCTCAAGCGATCATTAGTAGTATCAGTCAGTTTACGACTGGCTCACATGCTACAAATTAAACTTTTATTCTTCAAAATTGTTAGTCTCCTTTGCCATTTTGAAGGCGGAACGGGTTCCCGCGGCACGATCTGCCCGGGCCCCATCGGATGCGGGTCATGCAAAGAACCGGGGGATATTTTTCTATCACTCCACTTTTTGGCTCTAATCTTTGCCTCTGGACTCCAATAGTCTCTTCCAATTCGAGTTCATTGAGGGGCTGTACTTTTTTCTTCTGCGTCAGCGCATCTTCTGCTATTAAATATCTTTATATTTGCCTCCTCTTTTCTTTTTCTTTTCTGTTGTCTTCTCAATTGCATTCCAGTCGCTCTCCCTCCTTCACCCTAACCACCGTGACGTAACTGGAACCGCTTGTACCCCGCGTTTTCTTGGGAAGCTTGGACTAAGTGGACTCGAACTACTTTCTCGACGGCGCAACTGCAATCCTCAACGTAGCACAAATCATTCTTTATTCGAAGTATAATTTACCCCTTCTACACGCACAGACAAACGTGGCAGAAGTTGGACGGAAACAGGAAACGAGACGAGACGAAAGCCATGTCGTTACTACAGAGAGTCACCTCTTTCGAGTCGCTTGCGCCAGAACGGTTTTCGCCCGAGCGAGGAACCTCACCTACGGGATCGAGGGATCGGAAATTGAGCTTTAGTCCCCTTCCTGGGTCGTGGGCGCCGCCTGCTGTAGAGGAGGAGAGTGCCCAGGCGATTGGGGCTTTTGAGGTGTCGAGGGTGAAGAGGATATGTGAGTGGTCATTATCTGGAGTCCATGATAGTCCGCTGACCGGTTTTTTTCTGTA
The DNA here is from genome assembly GCA_001399465.1 of Hymenoscyphus scutula. Taxonomy (NCBI): domain Eukaryota; kingdom Fungi; phylum Ascomycota; class Leotiomycetes; order Helotiales; family Helotiaceae; genus Hymenoscyphus; species Hymenoscyphus scutula. The sequence goes on along the minus strand of LKTO01000038.1, from coordinate 124,803 downwards.
GTGCAAGTCATCACTGCTGTGATTTACTGTTTATTCGCTGCTGGCATCGTCTTTGGATATGCCGCTATTAAACCGGTGCTTATTCGCGAACATGTATATCGAGACCTTTGCACGGAGGAGGAGTTGGAGAAGGGTGTGAGGACTTGTTATGATCAGGAAATACATCTCAATTTGATGTTCACAGTGGCAGCTGTGGGGACGAATGTGGCTGCTCTTCCGATTGGAGCTATACTGGATACACTTGGGCCTCGGGTATGTGGCATAATTGGGAGTTTCTTGTTGACGATTGGAGCTTTGCTCTTTGCGTTTGCATGGGAGTTACCTTTCGATGGCTTTATTCCTGGATATTTATTCCTTGCCCTTGGAGGACCATTCGTGTTCATCTCGTCCTTTCAACTCTCGAATACGTTCCCAAATCACTCGGGTCTCATTCTGGCCCTTTTGACGGGTGCTTTTGATTCTTCTAGTGCGGTATTCTTGGTATACCGCATGATTTATCAATGGAGCCAGGAAACCTTCACTCCGAAACGATTCTTCCTCGTTTACCTCATCGTACCCGCTCTCATCCTCATCGTCCAACTCTTTTACATGCCAAAATCCTCGTACAAAACGGTTGGTGAACTAGTCAAACAAGTCGAAGATGCAGACACAAACTACGACGACCAACTGGACGAGCACACTGCCCTCCTCCGCGAAGAAAGTCGTCAAAACCGACAATCAGTTGTCTCAGAAATCACCGATCTCCTCGGCTCGAAATCAGGCGGGAAACAACTCAAACAAGAGGAGCGAAAGAATGCCATTTCAGGGGTATGGGGCGCCCTCCATGGAAAAACTGTTGCGCAGCAGATTCTTTCGCCGTGGTTTGTACTTATCACCCTTTTCACTGTTATCCAGATGACGAGGATCAACTTCTTCGTTGCTACGATACGGCCCCAATATGAGTACCTCCTCTCCTCATATGACAAGGCCGTGGAAATAAACACCTTTTTTGATATCGCGCTCCCACTGGGAGGAATCCTATCCATCCCATTCATAGGATTAGTCCTCGATAACACGAGTACATTCTTCGTTCTCACAGCCCTAGTAAGCATCGCCACCACGATAGGAGTCCTCGGTTGTCTCCCCTATGAATGGGCAGCATATTCCAATATCTGTCTCTTTGTCCTCTATCGTCCATTCTATTACACGGCCGTGAGCGACTACTCGGCGAAAGTCTTTGGGTTTCGCACCTTCGGCACGGTATATGGCCTCATCATCTGTCTTGCTGGGGTGATGAATTTTAGTCAGAGCGGGCTTGATGCTCTGTTACATAAAGTTTTCAATGGGAACCCGGTCCCGGTTAATTTGCTCTTGCTGGGGAGTGCGTTTGTGGTGGGCTGTGCTTTGTGTGCGTTCGTTGGGTGGAAGAGTTATGGGATGAAGCGGAGTGCTCTTGTTGAGGAGGCGGAGAGAGCTAGGGAGGTGGTTATGCCTGGGGCGGAGGAGGTTGGGAGGTTGTGAGGTGGGAGTTGTGGTTTGGGGGTTGGTTGCTTGTAGATGTGAGGAGAACTTGGAGAGGAAGTAATTTTGTATTAGCGTTTTTTGGGAGAGGGTTGATATTTGAGGTTGTTACTCCTGTCTTTTTCTGAGACTCTCTTGTTCCTTGGGCGTTGGGGTGTTTTTTGACGTGGCGTGGGATGTTGGATATATATATATATAAATATTTCTTTTTTGGAGGGAAGGAAAAAGTTTGCGATTTGGAAATGGGTGTGAATGGATTTACGGGGATGGTGGCTGCTATATATATAATTTTGGGAATAAACAAAGTTTTGAAATTTCGAAAACTGGGAATTGCCGGTTGATTTTACTTTTTCTGTACTTCTTTTGTTTTGTTGTTCGTTTACTGTTAGTATAACAATATAACAGTATAACTTGATAGTCATACAGCTTGATGTAAAAAGAGTATTTATATTTTCGTTCGTGCATGTGGAACTAATCTACCTATGATCGAGATACTTGTAGTACTTAACCGAGACTAATTTGCCGTATAGTATAGTGGTATGTCTGATACCTTACTATTTGGGTTGTTCACGCAAGTTATGTCGATATTTACTTTCTGGTTGCTTGGGTATAGTCGTGCGGGAATTGGGTAGGACTGGAAGTGAGCTGATTTGTTAATTGGAGGTTGAAGGAAGTTCGTGTCAATTTTCTACGCGAGGGCTTTGGGAAAAGCTGTGGGGGATTAATGTTAGTAGTTCAAAGGGTTTATCGGGAATATCGCTTTAGGTGTATGAAGAAGGACGACCTGGGGGTTGGCAAGGTGGATGAGTGAAAGTGTGTATTAGAACGATCACACAGAGAAGACTTGTGGGGTGTTTCGAAGGGGAAGTTCGAGTGGGCGGCCTTGTAATATGGTCTCGATTTTTTACTGTAGGCTCGCTTGCTCTAAATTGAAAGCCTCTTACTGGGCTAAGTGAAGATCAGAATTATTCGAGATATTTTGCGGGGGTGACAAGGGTTTACTGTAGTTTACCAGTATAACTATTTCGTGAATTGTTTAATTTGTATGCTAGAGACCTTTTATCGTCTGATATATGTTTATATATTAAGATTACTCAACAGTTTTCGAAAATTTGAGGTGATGAATGAAACTTATAGGAGTGGCTAAGATGACTGGTATTTGATATTTCGATTGCATATTTTAGTGAATTGTTCAAGCCCCGAGGACGATGGAGTCAACTGATACACGCTCAATTTCTTCCCTTTTACTTTGCATTGTTGATGACATCAATGAGTGGCACTACTACAAAAACGGGGTTGCTTGCGCTTATACAAATCATTCATGTTCTGCTTTCTTCAAAGTCCAGGTAATATACACCCAAGACTACAATTGTATGCCGCTTCAGCTTGAGCAATATGCTCTGCTTCTTCAGGGTAGCACCTCCTCAATCGCTCAAGCAGATCATCCGCAACTTGTACTTCTTCTTCGTGTTTTGTTTGCCGTCTTAAATTATCTGCCAACCTACCTCTGAAATGTAACGTGTCTCGTGAGTCTTGCCCGTTTAAATCCACCGAAATTTGGACACAGTCTCTGCGGGGGTGTTCTGCTTCTTGGAGCTTATTTTGGGCTTCAAGAGAGTCAGCTAGGTTTACCAAAGTTTTGCTAGTGTCGGGGTGCCCAAGCCCAAGGAGCTTCTGCTGCTCTCCCAGTATTTGACGATAAGAATCTTCCATCCTGCGTAGAATTTCTTGCTGCTTATCTAGCTTCCCCAACGCCCCTAGAGTAATTGAAAGCTTACGAGATGCCCATAATGTCCCCTGGTGGTTTGGTCCTACCGTTTGCTGATGATAACGTGAAACTTGTATGAATAACTTCTCGGCTGTGACAAAATCCTTTTGCGCAAGAAAAACAGAACCAAGAAGCCCGTAAGAACCTATCGTTTGCGGATGTTCCACGCCATAAATGCGTTCTTTGGCTTGAACTGATGAGAGTAAGAGTTTTGAAGCTTCCACGTAATTGCCTTGGGCCACGAAGACTTCCGCTAAATACTCTTTGTAATGGAGAACTTCTGCGTGGTTTTATCCATAAAATATTATGGAATCATTTAAAACTTGTCGAGATAGTTTTTCTGCTTTCACTAACTCTCCTGTAAAGAGTAAAATTCTGGCTTGGCGGCTGAGACAAGCTAATATTCATCCTCTGGATTCCAAACTTTTAAACCCCTCTAGGGCAAGTTGGTAATTCTTTGAAGCTTCTTCCAAATCTCCATCATTCTCCATTATAAATCCTAGCTGATAAAAGGTATTCGCAGAAGTGTATGTGTGTATGTGCTCCATTCCAAATATCTCTCTTTGTTGGTCTAGAACTTGCGTAAGGATTACTTTGGCAAGCTCATCCTTCCCCATTAAATACTGAAGACGCCCTATTCGGCTTTTGATATCAATAGTCTCTTTATAATTATCGCCAAGAATGTCGCCCGATACATCATAAGCTTCTACTGAGTGTTGATATGCATCTTGATATCTCCCAAGCTCTTCTTCAAACGCAATTGTTTTCCACAGCAATGTTAATTTGCAAAATTGATTCTTCGTGTAGGAAGACGAGACAAATATAACGTGTGGTAGAATTTTAGAACAAACTTGTCGATTTTGATCACGTACTTCCATTTCATCAAAGGAAGAAAACATTGGCATTCGGTCTGATAGGTGTTTTATTGAGTACTCCTCCCAGTGGCGAAGCTGGTTCTTTTCAAATTTCAGCCAATTCCGGGTTGACTGGTAAAGTTAGCTTTATTTCACTCAAAATTCGAATTGAAACTTGCTAGAAAGGTAGGAGGAACTTACTAGCTGCTGAAGGGGATGCATTGAAAAGAACTGAGAATCGTCGTCCCCTTTGATAAGCGAGTAATCGAGAAGTATTTGAATTGCGTCCATTTCATCCCCCTCTTGTAAAAGTATGACAGGGATAGCCTGGTTGTCTAAGACAGCCATCAAAGAAAGTTTCTCAGCCGCTAGCTTTCCAGCTGCCGTTGCATTATCTGATTCTATTTGCATGTAGGAAATCTTCCATGTGCGAAAAACAGCATTGGCGGATCCGGGATGCCTTCTGGAATCAAGTAGGTCCTTGCTGAAGACATCTCGAGCACCATGATGGGATGGAGCTAGTCTCTTCAAGTAATAACTTAGAGTTGCGATGGCGTTTCGGCTGATGAAGGCGGCTGCTTGAGTGATTGCGAGGGGTATGTACTCTAGTTCTTTTAAGAGTATTTCCGCTGGCCCTTCCCTATAACCAGGTCAGTACAAAGGAGTCGCAATATACTTTGTCCTAAGGGAAGTCCTATCTAAATCAAAAGAGGTTTCCTCCGGTCTCACTCGCTTTAAAAGACGAGAAAGAAGAACTTAGCAGCCTTGGGCACCAGGCATATCTTCCTTGCTGGTCTGATTTAGGGAGAGTGGAAGACCTAAAAAAAGCTGTACTTACTCCCAATTTCTCTTAAGCTTTGTTCTAAGTAATGTCTTAGCGTCAGACGGTGTGAGTGCTTCGACCAAAGTAAGAGGCTATCTCGCGAGATCCTCCCCAAGCCTACGATTCCTGGTAGTAATGATTATCCGACCTCCATTATTGTTGCCCTCTGGCAAGCAAAATGCGAGAAACTCCCTTTGTTCTGCTTCGGAAAGTGGTCGGTCAGGCGGGGGAAAGAATATTGATTGATCATTGACGTTGTCGAGAATCATGATCCAAGGTCCAATTTCTGTCCTGTCGAGTTCTCTTGGGACCATTCTCCGATGATCAAAGGATGGATCATCATATCCTGGAATTTGGAGTTCCCTTGCTATTCTCCTATAGCCATCATCGAAATTTTGGGATGTCGCACAATATACCCAAAATATGTGACAGTTCGGGTCCCGCTCTCCGTGCCTATGCCAATAATGCACAGCCACTTCAGTCTTTCTGGAGCCTATACGTCAGAATTTATAAAGAAAACTAGAAGAAAACTAAAATATATTCACTCTATGCCTCCAAAGCCGGCTAGTGCAATACGGTTCCGTTTCTGTAATTGGTTTTCCAATTCCTCGAGGACATCACCCCGACCTACGAAATCGGGATCCACTGATAGGGTCCCTGGCATCGTTGAGATTGGGACTTTCATGTGTTAGCGATTTGTGATACAGTGAAAACGCTGTTCAGTAAAGAAACTTCAAAAAAGTATTGATTTCATTATCCACCATAAGCTCTGATGTGCAAAATTCTGGAATCTGTCGAATCCGAAAGCATATACAAGGACTAAACTAACTCACTTCTTCCAGGAAGGATCCCGCTTATTTGCTCTAACCCGCTGGCCTTCATGGTAAGCAGAAACTCCTTGGCAAAAGAAGCTGCATTTCCCGCTGCGGTATACTTCCGGGCATCATTCTTGTGGGAGTCCGCGTAATCAGCAATACCTCGTATCACGAGACATCGACTGTTTAGGTTCACACCCACAGCCTCCATCTCGAAATAACGAGCATCATTGCACTCTTTACTCACTTTGTCCCTGAATTCTCCGTCTTGTATGACGGCCCCTCCACTGGCAATAGTCCCGAAGTGGAATTCAAAGGATGTGTGAGGCCTAGAACCAGCATGTTTCGGTTTTGGAACAAGCTCCTCAGTTAGGCATTTAGCACATCCTGAAAAGTAGTCTCCTGCGTGCTTATATGAGGCTTGAAACAATCGGTCTTCCTCTGGCTTTGGACAAGCGAACTTTGGATTTTTCTGCAACTGAGTAATGTGGACTTCGAACTCGGTTTGACCCACGTCATAATTTGACTTCACGACATCCAATGCTTGTGTCAAATGCCAGCCTGGCTGACTGACAAAAAGCGACACTAGCAAAAGTAGAACAACTTTGGGGTCCCTAACTTACTCAACTGAGCCACGTTGTTCAAACACGCCATCTACTTTCCGCCTCCCATAATCATACTGGATAACCGCCGGTGACCCATCTCCAGGCCACCCTACAACAACATCTCCAAGATAGACATCGTCTTGCGGACTTCGGGGTGATTTGAGTGGAACCCCTCCCCCAATTCCCACAAGCAGGGTGATCTTAATATTTGGGAATGTATGAAACATGGGACCAGTAAGATGGTCTGCATTCACATTTCCAGATCTCCCACTTGGCATACAAGCTATCACCACTCTATGCTCCCCAATCATCCCACAAATATATGTATTCCGGTCGTATTGGGTGCTATATGAAGAAGTAATGTGCTCCTCATCGAGCAAGATTCGTGCCGCTAGAATTTCGGTATCGCGAAGAGCGCAGATCCAGGCAACATTGTAGTCTGCACATTTATAGGACTTTGTTTATCGCTTTATCTTGAAAGGCTGAGGTCCGCTCGTCAATGATTCGCCTAGTTCTGCCATACTGACACGGGTGTATCGTTGCAGTCACTTGATATAAAAGACTCCGACCGTCCTAAGGAATTCAATTGAGGAATTATGTTGAGGAATTTAAAAGACCTTACGAGTGATATCTTGGGTGGTTGGGAACCTGGAAGATTCGACGCCAGCCTCGCGATGCTGGGTAAAGTTTCGTGAGATTTCGATATGAATAGGAGGGCACAGAATTCGTGAAGGTTCGATGACACCCTAAAAGAAAGGAATAAAACAAGCTCAATAGCTACGAGGCTGTGGGGTTTCTGGTCAAGCTGAGAGGAATTGTCAAGAGGGTTGAAGGATCATGTTGCGGGGTTCTATCGCGGTATTGGTTAGATTTATTCCCTGCGCCTGCACCTGAAATGGTGCTCATGTCATCATCCAACATATATTTCAATTATAAATTGTGTGAAATAATCTTAGATAATTAAATAACTATCCCTAATTACTTCAAACAATTGGAATGTCAACTACTGGAACCTGGTCAGACATTCATACAAAACTAATCACTAAAATACGCGAAATATGTGGTGTTAACCGGGGTAATACTGTCACCGGGCAACAAGGCAGACTCGCTCGGGCGAACTAGAAGCACGTTTCGAAATAATACGAGAATATAAGGAGGCAAGTGGCTTTAAATAATAATTCGTGAAATATGGCAGACTTTCAAGCACAATCAGAGCAAAATATGGATTCCAACGCTCAAGCTGCTCGGCTGCCTGAAAGCGAGCCCCCTTCTTCATTTGGCGAGCCTCGTTGCCATTTATTCCAGAAGGTCTGGAGGCATAGTACAGCCAGCAACAACCTGAGGCTCTATGGCTTCCGACGCTTCAAAACAAGCCACCTCGTAAATCTCCATTTCCTAGAGGAAGAGATTTCTGTACTGGATCGTCAGATTTACCAGGTCGGTCTTAGATCTGGTAACCATGAAACCAACGGAGGGCGTGATGCGCTTGGTCTTCGATATAGCCAAAGGGATCCCACTGTACCAAACGAGGATGAGTTCGTTACGGATCAAATGGTTATTAAGCTTCGAGGGTTGCTCAAAGAATACGGTTCGAAAATATGCCTATATCTCCAAAAGTAATATGAATACTGACACGAAGATAGATGAAGCACTAGCCTCCTTCAACAAATTGATGGCAATGGAAACCTTTTCGTTGATAGATGACGAAGACAATTACAAAGAAAGAAGTGATCTTCATCCCTACGAAATCTATCAAACGAGACTCGTCAGGGTCGATCTGGGTCCTCGAACAGAACATGATCCTTTCCGGCGAGGTATTCAGAAAACTCTCTAGCGACTTCGATACTGGAGAACGAGCAATAAAAGCAGAGAAGACGAAGAACATGTCAAGAAGCGCTGGTTTCCCAAACTAAGTGCCCGCCAAAACACAGCTCTCATCGCAGATATCCTATCACGATTCGTAGTTGTGGTGGTGGCAAGTGCTTTCATGGTGTTGCCACTTATCATGATTTCCAACCAGACAACGAAAAGAGATCGCCTGGTCACAATTTCGATTTGGATTGTATTATTTTCGGTTTTGATCTCGACAGCTTTGAGGGCTTCAAACTTGGCGACAATGGGGGTAGCTGCCGCTTATGCTGCGATTTTATCAGTGGTTGTCTCAAGCGCATGATTTGCCGCGGACTAAGAGAGGCGAGGATAGGGTTCTTTTAGTTCTTGGAAAGACAATGATGTAAATGGGCAAGGGAAGCCCAATTTGAGTTCCTTTGAATTCGTTAAGTTTGTCCACCATATTACAATATGTTAGTTAGCAACTCACTTCACTCAAACTAGAGACTAGGACTTCTTACTCTCCTCTTAAATATAATCTTATAAACTCCTTTTATACTACTAAATACGCTAGCCTTACTAAAATAGTATTTCTATTATTTAATAAGCTTGAGTTTCAGTTTCAATTCGAAAAGACACCTAAAAGTGATAAAAAATGAACTGATGGGATACCAACCAACACGGAAAGTCGGTAAAACCAACATCTAAAGTCTATTAATAACCCAAGTTTTCCAATTATCTAGGATATTTATATTAACTAGATGCCCCACCCGGATCATGTAAAATTCTCACAAACAATTACCTAGATCATGATTTACTAGTGAAAGACAAACCAATTCTCTAACCCGTCACAAAACCTTCTTTATCAGCCCCAAGAACTCATTTACTAGTCCTATCATCCATTTTATCCACATTACCCAGTACAAAATTCCCCCCTACACTAACTATTATCAAAAATACCACATACCACCCATCCCACCACACACGGACCTCTCATATACCATTAACACGAAGCAAACTCTCCCTCAACCCCCTTCCACGTATAAAAAACTAAAGTAAAACTTGAATCTCAAAACCACTTCCCTAAGCTATTATTAACCTTACTAAAATAACCATCAACCATTAAGTAACAAAAGTAAAAGGAGTTATATAGAAATATATAGAATAGAAACTGAATAAGAGTAGAGTGAGTAACTCCGTGTTTGAAGAGGATAGAAGTAAAAGTTATAACCTAATCGTGACTGTGGACTGAGGACCACCCTGCTATATTTTTTTATAGCTCTTCCAGAATGATACGTGGAGATTCTTCGTGCTTTGTGAATAAAAGTGGGTTAGTTAGCATAGAGGTAAATTGTAAATTGTTCCTGACCAGTCGCGAATTCCTCTACCCCTTGGTGTATGAAAATCAACTCCTCACTTCTGTCATCCAACAAGAATCCAGCAATCAGATTTATATCGTCATTATACCATAAGAATTACGCAAGAAGTGCAAGTGCCATGGACTATACTCGCGATTTTCCGTTGTTACATTTATGTTGTCAAAAAATGAATTTCACCAAGAGGTTGGATACAACGGCTTAGTTGATGTCAGATTGAAAAAGAGTCCAGTATCAAGTCTAATAACGGAGACTCTCAATTTCCCTCACACGTTTTTTATCCATGCCCTCCCTATCCCTTCCCATCCCTTCCCATTTTTGTAGTGCAAGCACGAAGCTCGCTTAATATCGACAAGAAACCCCTTTTCCAGAGAAGTGATCCAAATTGAACCCATTCATCTTTCCAATTTCCATCACATGAAAATCGATTTGTATGCCCCACTACCACAGTACCAGAGCCCCTTTCAAATATTCTCCATTTGAAACTGCGTCCCATCATCACTCAAAGCCTTTCCCGCCTTGAAACCGACCTCCTCCCTATCCTCAACCTGCTCCGCCCATCTCTCCGGCATGATAGTCTTGAAATCAAAGGTCCCCTTCGGACTCCGAACAACCTCTCCCTTCTCCGTGATGATGGCATCGATCAGATCATGGGGCGTAACATCAAAAGAAGGGTTCCAGACATCAATTCTCTGATCCGCGATAGCCACTCTCTCTGTGTGATTTACATCCACCTTTCCATCTTTTCCAACCACAGCACCAGTGATCTGAGTAAGTTCGGATTTATTACGGTCTTCGATTTTGATGTCTGCTCCAGTCAAGGTCTCGAGATCGATGCTAGTGGTAGGTGCTGCAACGACGAATTTGATTCCGTGTGCTTTGGCGAGGACTGCTAGGGTATATGTTCCTATCTTGTTTGCGGTATCTCCATTTCGGACTACACGATCGGCACCAACAATCACGGCGGAGATGTTCTTTTCGTTCTTCTTTCGTGCGAAGAGTGCTCCGGCCATGGAATCTGTGATGAGGGTTGAGGGGATGTTTTCGTAGACGAGCTCGAATGCTGTTAGACGGGATCCTTGGTTGTATGGTCGGGTTTCTGTGCAGAAGGCGTGTTCTAGGTAGTTCATCTTATGGAGGCTTCGGATTATTCCTAAGGCAGTGCCATGGCCTGATGTTGCGAGAGACCTGCGAAGAGTTAGCTTTTCTCGTGTCCAAACTAGTTCTCCAATAACTCAAATGAAAACCAACATACCCAGTATTACAATGTGTCAACACACTCAACTTCCTATAAGTCCTATCCAGCAACCCCTGCGTCCCAGGTGGACTCGTAGTATAAAACCTCAAATCATCCTCCTCATCCTCAGGTCTATCCACGGGCATCTGCTGTCTCCTCAAGTATTCCGCCCCATATCTCCCAATAGCCAAATTCGTCGTATAATCATCCTCCAAGATCTTCTCCGCCGCCTCGATAAAAACCATTCGTACCTCGGCACAAGCGTCCTGTTGCTCCAAAAGAGAAGGAGTCGAAGTAACGAGCATAGTCTTAGTTTTGAGGAGTTGTATAGCATTATGAAGATCAACAGCAGTCGGTCTGCTCTTCATAAGGTAATCCAACTTGGAATGTATGTACTTAACAACCTCCACTCTCTCCTCCGCACCTAGAATTCTATAAGTATATTTCTCTACCCAATTCAATTGTATTCCTTACCGTCTTTCTTATTGACCAATTCCACAGCTAATGCCAATGCAGCAACGATAGCAATAGCCGGGGCCCCTGAAAACCAAGCTTAGCCTCCGCAACTCCTCTCAAGCATCCGATGGAGGGCCCGGCGGAAATATACCTCTCACGCGCATCGCCTTGATGCAATCGAACGCCTCCTCGCACGTCGAGACATCGTCATAGACGAATTCATGGGGAAGGCGAAGTTGATCGAGAACCTGGAGTTTGCCCCTCTTGTACTTGATGGCTTGTAACCCCGCCATTGCGTTTTATCAGTGGCGATGACGCTGCACAGATCGGTCCCTGCAGTCCTCAAAGGGGTGATGTCAGGTCTTTGGGTTTGAGGGAAGACTTGTTATAATTGAAAGGAGGGTTTAAGAAGGGGTGAAGAAGTGCTCTGTTTGCTGGTGATTGTGATTGTGATTGAAAAAAGTTTGGGTTACGACAAAAAGTAAAAGCGTTTGTCCGATAGTCCGACGGGTGGCAGAATTACCCCCACCTTCCCAAAATGGAACGCTACTTTTCCAAAAACAAGGGTCCTTTTCCTCCTTTTCCTCCTCATCATGCGGATAACTACCAGTAAATAAACTTTGTTTACCTTTAACCGATGGCAGATGAGTTACTTGTAAATTCCTTCGACGAATCCAAAGAAAAGTAATAATACTACTATCAATGAATGTTTAAATCATGGCTCATTGTATTTGATATAGGATCATGCAACTCAATACATGGTCGTACACAACAGATTTTTATGGAAAATTGGTACCGCCGTAACCATAAAAAGTATTTTCCTAAATTGAAAATCATGACACCATGAATCATAAATCAGAAAAGAACTCAAACGCAGGATGACAACCTAGCGCCGTCTCACCATTTCATCGCTACTAGAGATACCTTTAACCACGCCCAACCAGGTGGTATCTCCAGCAGCTTTCATCAACAATCTCTCCGATGTTGTAAAATAAAGTAGTACCCTTAAAATCAAGAACCTGGTGGTGGCTGCGCTCTGCTACTTCGATTGACAATTTCACCTGCCTTCAAAAGTGCACTGACCGGATCCAGGTTGTTATTGTCTTCGGTTGGGTTTTGCAAAGCATATTCTCGCACTCTTGGATCCGGCCTATCCGCTCCGATAATATTTTGAGGGGTAGTATTGTAACCGCGAATAGGGGCCATTGATATTGACGACCCATAATCCACGGGAGGGAGAATTGCTGTACCGCTAATTAGATATAATTCTCTCGTGTTGAAATTCAAGACACTCTTACCAGTTGGGGATTGTTGCGCCAGATGTGATGCCTGCGGTGATAACGATGGCGCTATGTAGGGTGACATCTGACTTTCCATAGAACCAGTGGATTTCTGAGAAAAGAGGGAAGGAAGTGTCAACGGAGGTCGGTCCAGGGGGGCATCCAAGGGTGTACGTGGGGTATAGAAAGAAGCGGTGCTCGCTGAAGAGGTTGTTGACCGATTTGTTGATTCCGATGTCAATAACGGCGGAGGATTGCTTTGGCCTGTACGACGACTATGCTGAAGCGAGCCAGTCAATATTTCTGCACCAGGAGTGCCGGTATAGCTTGGGCTCCGGTCGTACACGCTAGCGAGCGTTGGCAGCTTTCCCCCATCGCGTTGCCCTTCCCGCCAGGGAAATTCTTGCATTTGGTTTGCTTCGTGAATTTTGGAATCCCGAAAACCTAGCAGGACACTTGGCGACGTGACGTTCGGTGATCCTTGGCTCATATTCAACTTTGCCAGAGGGTTGCCAGCATTAGGGGGCTGCCACTGCCCGTTGGTGGAACCCGTGGATTCTACCCTTGCCCGGACCGTCAGAGCCTCAGCGCCCACTTGGCTTGTCGTACTGCTTGCAGTTCCGCTGCTGGCATTGCTATGATTAGCTTCAAGTTTTGGACGTTTGACGACCTCCAGATCTGGCACTAGGGTCGTTAGCGACGATTCAAACACATCACGATTACTCCACCAATTGACCCGAACGCACCTTGCTGCTGCTGGGCTTGTCTAGCTTTGAAATCGGCCAAATACTGCGAATAGTCGCGAAAGTTTGCCGTCTTTTTATACTCCGCAAGTTCGCTGTTGTACCTCTCCTTGGCTGAAAAAGCCTGCTGTTCATAAGGGTCCTTTTCCCCCGACGACAAGTTTTGCCAGTTTTCTCCGACAAGTTTTGCTATCTCTGTAAAAGATAGATTTCTGCCTTTAAGTTCTTCACGCATTTTATTCGAGAAAATGACATATGCAGACGGGGGTCTTTCGGGCGCATTTTCATCTGGTTTTGGGTGTCGTCTATATTTTCGCTTCGCTCCTTGTTGTTGGCCGATTCCATCTTTGCTGTCAGTCTTTGCAGTTCCTGTCTTGAGGTCTTCGGCCTTCTCGTCGTTTGGCGTATGTCGAGGAGATCCCAGTGCGGTCTCTGACGCAATGCCTCTCGAATTCGCGATTTTCCGTTGAAGCTTTCTGCGGTGGCCAAGCTTCACCCCGAGTGCATCGAAATCGGATTCGGTAATGTCGAGGATAGTTTCCCAGCTGTCAAATCCCTGTTCTAGAAAAGAGTCGAGGTAGGATGAGATGCCCAGCTCAGCAAATATTTCCGCAAGATCAGTCATACAGTTGGTTGCGTCTGGAAATCGTCCAGGACTTGAGCTTCGAATAGCGTCTTCCTGGGGTTCGTTATGGAGCAGACGGACCCTCTTTGTATAGCCACAGCCTTCCTTGCTTTATCGAATATCTGCTGGAAATACGTTCCGAGATTAGTCGAGGGGCGAAATTGAATGTGAAGGGAATTTCGATCGCAGTTGTTGAAAAACCATGCGTGTATACGATTGTTCAACTGCTTTTCAGGTTCCACAGCACATGCAAAGACCCTCCAACTAGGTGTCAAAAAGAGCTTGTCCCTTGCCCATTCAAAGAGTGGCCTGGAGCGAGCTGAGCGAAGACTTGCGTATCGAGATGATGAATGGAGAATGTGTATACCCGCAATATCGATGTTGAGGTGTATCTTTTTGGAGTGTGGTTGTCTGTTCGTAGGAAGGGTATGAGCGGAGAAGATAGGTGAGGCTTTGGAGAAGTCAGTGGGGATCTAGCACAGGAGATATGCAATTGTGAATCCACATTGAGAAAATGTAGATCTCGATATGGGCGCCAGGGATTATCTACCTCGATCTCTGGCAGGTTCGCAAGCGCGCTGCGGATTGGTGCAGGAGGTCAAGGAAGGTGCAAAGGTGATTCGAGGTACGTCGAGTTGGCGAATTGTGGCAAGATGTCACGGCTGAGGAAAATGAATTACTTGCAGCGTGGAGTGGTAAGTAAGGCGTGTCTAGATCTCCTGATGAACTGGATTATTTCCGGAATCTATGTACACGAGGAGTGATTCGTAGGGAGGAGAAAGCCGGCGAGAGAGGGAAACCGAGAGACTGAAGCGTGAAACGAGATCCAAAGAAGAATGCGAATAGAAAAATGGGTGGCCCTTCGTATGCGTGGCTCAGAACAAGAATATCAGGAAGAAACAATGGAGACAGACGTTGAAGGAGAAAGATGGTTTGGCTGGAGAAGTCCTCAAGCCGGCACACTGGTGCCCATGCCATGGCATGCTGTTCGAGTGCCTGCCCACTTTCATCGTAGGGGACTTTCCAGATGTGGATCCAACTGGGCTGGGGTTTTGGCAAAGCGGCGCTCGAACGCAGTGTCTCAGCTTCTTGGGAGGAGAAAGGAGTGTTCGAGCTCCAAAGGTTGGTTCCTCTTATAAATTTATGTGACAGGAAAAAGACATGCGTAGAGAAAAGCAAGGGGGTTATCTGGTGGCCAAGTCCTTTTCCAGATGGGACCAAATCAACTCTGTTATTGATACATCCAAGTTCTGGCAGGATAAATATATCGAACGCTGCTTTTGTACTGATTGTCAGCGCTCAGCAGAATCAGATACGTCTCGGGGTCTCCTATGCTAGAATGGACCAGCTTCTGCGATGGGCTTCTAATTTTCGATCAACGCTACCGATGGACCCCGTTTTTCCCCCTAGAAGAACCCTTCAAGGCTGCTCATAGGTTGGCACTAGGGCAGGTAGCAGCAGGCCTCACACCGCAGCTGCCAGGGCCGCATTGCTTACTTGGAGTCATGGAGCCACCGGACACGCAAGTTGGGATGGTGTGTCAAGAAAATACCGACAAAATTCCTTTAAACCCCCGCGCCTCGCTTGTGAATTTAAGGAAATGATCGGTGCTCTCGATTTCGGAATCGGGGGTTCGTCCGAGATGAATGAAAACTGATGCCAAACTGCTTTTGAAGATGGGAATGGAGGCTTTCGCATCTCACATCCATCCTCGTCTCACCGGAGTCTTCTCCCGTGGTCAGCATCCAAGGACGAATCTAAACGGCAAACTTTGAGATCTCATCGCAAAGTGGTGGGAAAGGGGGGAAACTGGTACCAAAGTTACAGGGCAAATCAAAAGCGCAGACTGAGGGAAGATCGAGTCGATCCTTTGCCGTCCTTGAACCGTCAATCCTCTCATTAATCGGACACAAGATGACCACGGAGCTGTTTCCGACGTATTGCACCACTGGCTGCGGAAAATTGCAAGCCTTCCAACATCTCAATATCCTCAACTGTGAGTGATGGAGAAGAATCAGAGCCACTCTGTTCTGCCTTGTACATCAGAAGGAGGTCTGCTTGGGGGAGCATACCATGGAACTTTCCTCTAGTCGCGACATCCACTGGGAGTACTTGGACAGGGCCAGACACTGATTTTTTGCATGTTTGATTCAATCATTGATACTCGGATTGATAATCGATGGTCCGTTGCGAATCTCGATGTCGCATCCACCATACTGGGATTCCAAAGTTGCACGGCAGCTTGTGTTGCGTGCACTGCGGTTGAAAGTGCAGGTCGAGTGTAAAGGGTCCGGCGCAAACTCCGAAGCGTATCTCGATGAAAAGAAAGTTAATCCACTTGAGGACAAGTTGTCTTCAGAGTTGTCACACTGTACTGTTAAAATCATCGTTTGTTTTCCATCGAACGATGTGCTTCTTCATACTGCTCCGGAGATATCTCTCTCATCCTGAAGAGCATGGATGATGCACTTTCGCACCATCGGGTGGGGAGAGGAGCGCCTCGGCTATGTGGTGAGAGTGATGTTCAGATATGGGATATCAAATTGCCATGTTTTCATGTACAAAGATGACCCTTTTCTATTCTTGTCACCACCGAGTGGCGGGATATTCCCAACCCACTTTCCCTAATTGAGACGAGACAACTAGAACCTGAAAATCGACGAGTACGAGCGGTACAAGCAAACCAGAGTAAAGCATCCTCTACTCTACTGAATCATGTTCGTATCCAAAACCGCCGCCCGGATCGTCGTGCAAACAAATCATGGGAATCACTTCGATACAGACAGGGAAGTATTTGTCCCATATCCAACGCCACTCGGCATCTGGACCTCAACTTGAGTGTGACAACAATGCAGTCCTTCCCATAACACAGCGAGAAGAGGTTCTAGAGGGATCCGCGCACCGTCTACGTTGATGCCATTTCTTTTAGAAGATCTAGAAGAGGCGCCAGGTTTCGGGAGGGGAATAAGGAGGGGAAAAGAAACGATACTGAATAGCACTGGACACGATATAATACACCGCAGTGGACATAACTGGGAATGAAATTTGCTGCTCAGTGCAGTTCTACAAACAGGAAATGGCTGGGAGTGAATATTTGAGGCTCTCCCTATATAGGTTATACGAAGTAAATACTACAACGCACGAGTAGTAGTGGAAAAAGAACGAGGGGTTCGGAGGTGTTCACCGGGCGGATCTCGACTCACAGCGGGCCGACCCTGGAAAACGCCAGCTGGAGAACGCGCAGGGGAAACCACAACCCTCAACACGTGACTATGGAGATGGCCAATCTTGATAAGGAAAGCGGTGCTGCCAGTGCAGGGCTAGAAGAGTCCTAGAATATTCTCCGCATTTTGCGTTTCAACACCACGCTAAAAAAGATATATAAGGTTCTTCTAAACAATCTCCATCCGGTAGTGCCGTTGGTGATCATTTAGAAATGCCCTATTTACTCCGTACTCCAAGGGGAATCGATCCATGAGGACGAGTGCTTGGGGACAACCCTCAACCCAGCTGGGAAGGGGAGGGAAGGGAAGCAGTTGCGCAAATTTATTTTCTTTCACAAATCACCTCATTCTACTGTATTATTTTTCTTGGTCAGATAAGTTCATGCATCATGGAAGAGACTCGCACACCTCCGTACTCATACCTCACTCACGGCAACCCTCTTCTCTCCTTCTCATGCTGTCAGCGCCAAGTGGCTTGTTTGTACGGATAGCCTCACCTCACTTCCCCTCTGATTTCGCTCTCCTTTTTTTCTCCCCAGCAAAAGTCACGACTTAACCTACCAATATTACTACTCAAAGCGCTATTGTCTTCTATTGATGTTATTCAGAGAAAGTGCTCCGCTACCCAGTCGGCGCTTAGCCAAACATGCCCCCATCCCATCTGGCCACCAAGCCAACGAGCGGCTACAGATCACAAGCAGAGTGCACCAGTGTGGTTGATAAATGACGCCGCTGGAGCCATCCTCCAATCACCAGCTTTCGACCTGCTTCGCTTGCGCCAGCCCAGCAGAAAAACAGGCTCGGCAGGCCCCAGCAGAACTCCCAATCGTTCCCAATGTGCCATGTTCCGTCAAGCAGGTCCACCAGCCCTTCTCCTCCTAGGCATCTCCGAGCTGAGGGCTAAGATATTCCCTTTCATCATAAGCAGAGCCTCGCTCGAAACCTCACATCTCACGTCTGAACCTCCCGACCTCTCAGCTGTACATTGTACTGACTGGTAGCTGCTCTTCTCACCCCTCCATAATCTTCCCCTCACCGCGGTCGCCTGTTTGCGACCCCAAAGCTAAGCCAGCACCGCACAACACTTGGACCTGATTCACCCCGCATCCCATCCGAACCCCATCTGTGCCTCCCGCGTTGACGTCTCCAAAAATAACACTTTGTGCGTCACGCATCAGAATCCTTCATTGGATCATTCAACCTCTCGTACCTGGCCATGGCAGGCCGACAAGGAAGACCTGATGAGGAGCTCTTCCTCTCCAGACCCAACAATGGCGGCGATAGTCCTACAGTCGAGCCTCTGAGAATTCACAAGCCAAACAGTCCGCAACCTTCCTCATCTGCTGCGCGCGGAAAGGCTCCTCAGTCGTCGACGAAACTCACATTCCCCCTACCTCCCGGCGCATCAAGCTCTGCGAGCCCTCTGCCGTATCCTGACGACGACGATTCCGACGAAGACCTCTTCCAAGCTCGCCCTGAGCCTCGAGCCCACCGGGCCCCATATCCCGAAGATAGGAACCCCTCCCAATCCTCGTTTGGGTCTGGAGGGGGAGGAAAGAGACAAGATCAGGCGAGGCCAGGCGCAGGAGGAAGAAAGGAATCGATTGATACAGCTCCAAGATTAATGACGAGTCCTATTGATAAGAAGGGCCCAGGGTTGGCAGAAAGGCGTGGAACGGCTCCAAAGCCTCTTCCCGAGTCTCCAGGACCTGAACTTCCTGACAAGGAGGGGTTGTTTGCAAAACCTCTCAGGGATCCTAAACCTCCACCAAAAGTTGGTTCCGGCTCTACTGGAGGTAGGCGTCCTTCTGATGGCCCTAATCCCTATCCCGAATACCATCAGCAATACTTCCCACCGCCCGTGCCAAATCCTCCTCCCGAGCCTACTTCAGGAAGAGATAATAACTTGGCAGCGCCGGTTCCCAGTGGAATGAATAGATTCTCATCCACGGCATCTACATCTACCACAAGGGCAACTAGAGGCTCACCACCACCTCCAGAAACTCCCATTCTTGGTCCTGGTGACCCCGCAGCTGGTGGTGGAATTGAAGCTCGATATGCGGCCGCAGGAATATCAGGAACAGCTACTCTGAGTGGTCTTCACAATCAAAATAATGCTGCAAATCAAAGGGCGAATCAGTATGGCCCCCCTCCTGTTCCTCAACTCCCGCAAACGCCAGGACTCGCTCCCCAACACAACGCACCCAGACCATGGACTCCAACAGAATCCCCAGATAATGCACCCCACGGCCCTCCCACGGTGTACCAAGGTCTTAATGAAGTAACGACGTCACCATCACCACCAGCGCAGCAGAGTGGTAGTCAAACAACCGTCCCACCGACTAATTCCTTTGAGCAAGACTTTCAACGTATGCAAATGTCACCCTCACCTCCTCCGGCTTATTCTAGTGTGACTCCTGGATCCAACGGTGCCAGCAATGCATCCAGCTACCCTCCTGAGAAAGGAGGTCGTGCTCCAGCTCCAGCTGCGATTAGCACAGCAGCGAAGCCAAACATTGCTCCGGCGATGATGTCTCCGGAATTGCAGCATCCAGGCCATCCTGCTTTTGCGAACGATCCTAGATTACAGCCCTCTCAACCCCAACAGGTTCAACAGGCAATTCCTGTCCAGCAACAACCGATTCAGCAACCACAACCGCAAGCACAACCCTTACAGCAGCAACCACAGTCAATGGCAAATTCATCTCCATTTCAAGGCGCTGGCCCATCATCTCCGCCTCCTCTGCCCGAGGGCTGGATTGCTCATTTAGATCAAAATTCTGGCCAATATTATTATATTCATTTGCCGACTCAAGCAACACAATGGGAATTTCCCAAAGGGCCAATGCCACTCAACCATGATATCGCTCCCCTTTCTCCAACCATGTCTACTTACGGAAATCCGCTTGCGTCACCTGGGTTAAGTCAATTTGGCAAACCAATCGGATCACCTGGCTTTCCACCGCATACTCCTGGCTACGCAGAAAGTATTATGAGCATGGCATCTCAAACTCCCACTGCGGCTGGTTTCTCGGGTCCCCCACCAAGTGCTGGTGTGGACATGTACAAGATCGCACCTACCAACGGAGTCTACTTTGGTCCATATCTCCGCTATGTGAATATGGATATGGAGAGGGGCTTGTGGTTAGGTACGATTATGCTTGTTACAGATGGTCCGCAACCGCCTACAATTCACATTCATCAGAGTGTCGATTTGTCACCTGATCCACGTCAACTCAAGCCAAATCCAATCTTTACTCATCAGCGATGGACATTCTATCGATATGATGTTGATTTGCAGATGGGCGAAGGGCCAGGTGATAAGTGGACCTATGCAATTACTTCTCATCTTGGTTGTACTCGTTACGAGTTTTTGGTTGCTGGCCGTTATGAAACAAACTGGAGGTTTATTTCACATTCTGGTAATGATTTTGCTATGAATACCAGCGCGGCCGAGCGCTCTAAATTAGGCGGAATTGGTTTCATGTGGAAAGACATACTACAAAAGAACGTTGAGTGCGGTGGGTTCCACGTTCAACTTGGATTGGGTGATCAAATTTATGGTGATAGATTATGGAAAGAAATTCCATTGCTCAGACAATGGCTTGCCATGAGCGGAAAAGATAATCGAAAAAGCGCCGCTTGGACTGCACGCCATGAAGAAGATGTGTCACATTCCTATTTCCACTATTACACCAGCCATTTCGATCAACCATACCTGAGAGAAGCCTTCGCGCAAATTCCACATGTGTTACAAATCGACGATCATGATATGTAAGTGCCTCTCAATACCATTTTTCCACGTAGTAATTAACAATCACTAGCTTTGATGGCTTCGGCTCTTATCCGGAATATATGCAGTCCTCCAATATGTTCAAGAATATTGGCCGCATCGGCATCGAAATGTATCTTCTATTCCAACATCATACCACGCTTGAAATTCTCCGCAATGTTAGCACAGATGTTGATCTTTTTACTATCACGGGTCAAGGTTGGCACTTTGTCAAATATCTTGGTCCCGCCGTCGTAGTTGTTGGACCAGATTGTCGCTCGGAGCGTAACCAGCGTCAAGTTCTAGCTGGCCCGACCTACCAAGGAATATTTCCCAAAGTGGCAACTTTACCACCGAGTGTTCAGCATTGTATCTGGATGATATCGGTGCCTATTGTATACCCCAGACTAGAAACAGTGGAAAGTCTTGCTCATACAATGGCAACTGGCAAGAAAGCTTTCACAGGAACATACAATCTTCTGGGTAAGGTCACTAGTTCTGTAGCTGGTGTCGTTGGAGGAAAAGAAGCCGTTGCCTCTGGATTCACACAAGTGAAAAAGGCGGTCGGAAAGTCCGGACTTATGGGCGGTGTTCTCAACACCTTTGGAGATATTGATATCGCAGATGAGCTTCGTGACATGTGGACCCACGAGTCTAAAGATCTCGAGAGAACCTACTTGATTCGAACACTACAAGCTATTTCGAACCAAAAAGGCATCCGCATGACATTTTTGTCAGGAGGTAAGTCAAACAGTCAAATCTTGAATCTGTGTCTATGCTAACCAATTCCACAGATGTAAACTGCTGCGGTGCAGGCCTAGTTCACGACCCCTCCCACCCCAGCGACCACAAAACCATGTACCAAATCATCTCCTCGGCCGTCGTCGCCGCTCCACCTCCCTCGTACGTCCTCAAAATGCTGCACAACAATAAACCTCTCTACGTCCCCGCCAACGGGCAGAAAACCACCAACCAAGTCTCCGACACGAAAGAAGACATGATGGAAATCTTCCAAACGGACACGAACGGTGGACCGCGGGAAATGAAGAAGCTGATGGGCAGGAGGAATTATGTCGCCTTCGTGGCGTATGATCCCGAGGCTATTAGTGCGGGGGGTCAGGGGTATGCGGCGAGTGTTCACAGTGGACAGCAGGGGTTGGCTAAACTGAGTCTTGCGGTTGATTTTGTGGTCCAGGGCGATGGAGGATTCAGTCCGCCGACGAAGTATGGGCCTGTTATTGTGCCGAGTTTGGAGTTTGGGAGGTGAGTGTGGATGGGGGAGGGGAGGGACGTTAATATGGGAAATGATTGATCTCTGACATACCTATTTTACGAAGTGATGAAGCGAGCGAGCCTGATTGTTTTTCTAAATCGAATTGAGCATCTTGAGGGAGTTGTTGGGTAGCGCTGTTGTTGGATTCGTAATCTCTTGAGGCGGGCGATGACTCGTATATCTTTTTCTTCCTTACTTTTTATATTCCCACATAGCGAATAGAGATGATATGAATTTGCTCGTTTTTCTTCTTCTTCGTGCTGATTGTAAGGCTTAGAGGTTCCAGGGATTCATGGCTGTAGTCTGAGGCGCCTGCCTCCTCTACTGGGTTCATAAATTCAACATGAATGTAAATGATGTAATTCTTTGATATTAGTTCCACTAACTCGTGATAGGCAGATAAAGCGGCATTAATTTTCTTTGGATGGTATGGGACAATGGAGGGTGATTATTCCAGATAGAGAGGTTAATATTTCAAATTGTTCTAGACTTTTGGGGTAATTACGATGGGTTACCTCAGATAGGTTGAACAACGGAATAGGTTGGGCAGGTGTAAATGCTGTTATTCTGGGCTCGGCGTATGGAAGGGGATTCTATGGATCTATCTATAGATAGCTTATCTCTAGAATCATCGAGAGTAATCTTAAAGTAGAATGTATTTCTCGGGAGGTATTTCCTCTAGAATATCGAGAGTTTTAGTTACTCCCCCCCCTGAAACAAAGGGAGCGTATACGCTAATTTGTATAAGCACCTTACCAAAAACTACCTGTCACGCTACCTTTATTTCAGGAGCGGGTGGGGGGAAAGACTGAGTAGGTTAAAAAGACTAAATTTAGCTAGCTACGTCTAATCTCGCTCAAAATTCTTTAGATTTAACCTTTTTAAGAGCTTATAAAGGGTTAAAGCCGACTGACTTTTAAAAAATAAATCTCTTTTAACTTAGCTTAGTCTCTCCTCTGCCTTAATTTCTAATAGAAATTAAGGTAGAGACTAAGAGCTTCTTTTAATACTCTCTAGCTTTGTAGATATATAATCTAGCGTTTATTTAGTTCATAGAGCGAGGGTCCTCAAGAGTAGGACGATTTAGAGACAGTAGGTAGTGGTACACGTGACTCGGTTAGCACGCGGATTAGGTACTGTCATTGCGCCCCGAAACCACGTGAAAGTCACCTTTCTGGATATCTATAGATCCTTCTATACTTACTGATTCCAAGCTAGACAGGTTCTATAACATTTTCTAATTAGAAGGTATATATTCTTTGCATACTCCTAGAAGATCCTTGGATTCCAGATGCCGAGCTCTGCTGTTATTTAGGATCTCGCCTAGCGTTATAGTCATCCTCCCAAACTCTCCCCTCCCCTCAATTAAAGGTAGCGTATACTCTAAATCTATATGAGCGCCTCACCAGAAACCACGGGTCACGCAAGCTTTTATTTAGGGAGGGGGAGGATAGCGTGAACGCATTAAATTCAAGTCTCCTGTGCAGTGTCAGAAAAAAACATCATTCTTTACAATCAGTTCATATCCACGATGAATTTCCTCAGAAGAATACTCAGGCGAAAAGCCACTCCGCCGCTTCAATCCCCAAGTCAACAGAAAAATGAGACACCACCTTTGGCTAGATTGCCGGCTGAGATTCTCACTGAAATCACAACATTCCTGCCCCTTCACTCATCGGCACTGTTAGCCATGACCTGCAAAACAATTCTCGAAAAACTAGGGCCAGTCCATTTCTCCAGAATCTCGCCAGGCAAACCTGCCCCGGGTTACAAATTTGCCTTCGATGAAAATTTAACACACATCCAAGCAGAGAGGCAAGAATTCCTGCGTCTCCTCGCACGAGAGATGCCTTCGATGATCTTCTGTTTTTTCTGTAAAACAATTCACGATCCCCTCAAAACCAACGACGGCCAAAATTTCGAGCAGAATTGCACCTTTGCATTGGAATTCAAGCTATTAGATTTCCGCGGTTTTGCGATGAGTGACTGCAGCTATTCTCGTCGACACATGCTTATGAAGCGTCATCGATTAGGAATAGATATCACAGCGGAGCTGCAGCACTTCCAAAGAAATTCGATATCACTTTGGCTGGGTTCCACATTTCTGCGTCAATATACAACCCGGATTGTTGAGGGAAAGTTCATGATCCGAACCCAAAACTGGATCTTGTTGCCACCCGGGAAAGAAGTGCATTACCTTAATCGAGGTCATAAAATCCATTTCTGGACAATATGTGGTCACGTAGGAACGGAAACATATGAGCGGCGGTCTACTCCTTCCTTACGAGAACTATTACAATGTCGACTCGACCATCCCAACAGGCCCTGCGACACATGTAGGGGCTTAAAACAATGCACCATTTGCTTTACCGAGTACCAGATCAACAGTGTATTCCTTGATCACGAGAGACTTGCTTTCGTGGTAACCTCGTGGCGAGATCTTGGAGAGATTCCAACACCGTTTGAATTGGAATTCCGATGCTTGGGTAGGTATCTTTACATGATGCCTGGGTATTATAAAGACCAAGTCAAATTTGCGCCTGGAAGTTTGAAGGATGCTTTTGAGGGGAAGGGGATCTTTCTGTTTGATGCTCAGTTGACAGCGTAATCTGATGAAGCCTTCAGGATTCATCCCAATTCTTGGCTAGACCGTCAAACTCAAACCTAGGGGAGGGGGAATATACATAACTCTCAAAAATAATGAATCATCAAACAATTCCTGTCACCATCAAGAAGTGACGTGGGATGTAAAGACAAAGACCGAAGTTCCCAGGAGCAGCTACAGGGGTGTTTCTTTTTATGATGTTCGACATAATAACTTTCTGGGAGCATTGGAAATCTTCAGCTGGTGTTATCTGCTTTTTCGTTTGGGTGCTCAAAAATGAGAGGAAAAGCATGGAAATTTCAGCGTGGAATCATCAATGTAATGATCTCTTAAGTTGGTGTACAATTTGAATTCAAAATCAAGGAGAGTGGGATACTAGAATTTCGGTTTTCTACCCCCCCCCCTCCCCCGGCTCACCCCCTCCATTGACTTTGCGTATCCAAAGGAAGAATATGCACACTTCATTTCCGATAGGTTCTGGGGAGTTGGAGCCGAAACTGAGCTACGAGTAACCTACCAGTAATCTGTAAGTGAGCTATAAGTAATCTACTTATGAGCTGCGAGTAAGCCGTGAGTAAGTTACATTTGTGGGCTATCAGATTTATGGTGCTTGGGAGACTTAAAGTCCTCATATTGTTGAAATTGCAGATAAGCTGCTGTCTACGGGTAATTTGGTCTTGGTATTAACCTGCCGTTGTGCGTAAGTGAATAAGTAAGCAGGTCTGGCAGTGGCTCATAGATAACCAAAGAACAGCATAGCCTATAATAGGGTAAAAAGTCTGGAACAAAAAGGGGAGAAAAGGGTAGAAATTAATTGATAGAATGGGTTTGACGTCTTTTTAATGTGCAACACCTGTCGTTATTGCTGTAAATATTGACACTGACAAGCTGTATTGAGGAGTCTAAGAACAAGCTTGTGACCTCCTAGCAACAGCTGGTGTAGTTTGAAACTCTGAATTGAATGTTTTTGGATGATGAGGATTTGTGTTATTATTTTGAAGTGTTTGAGAGTGTTCATGGCGGCCATCTAAGCATTCTGTTACAAGTACATTGTGAAAATCACCATGTAGAAAGTTCCATCCATCACATGAGACACCAGCTAAAATAAATGAGTTATTACTTCTTGGCGCAACTCTAATTTTGATTACTGTCACAATTCCAAGAGAATGAGAACAGCAAAATATCTATGTTCAAAAGGTATCATCTGATACCTAATCAAAAGGGTCTGTTATCCCAGTGCTGGCAGAGTAATTTCAATAGATATACAAACACTGGTGAATGTTACTTTTGCTACAAATTGAATCATATGTCACATATTGTTCAGAAAATGATTCACTCACATCTGGTTTCACTTGAAGTCTCGCTTTTCAGCCTTCCAGTGAATTTTAACCCACACCCACAACTCAGCCTTACCTATATATCATAACGTGTCAAGTTGTCGCGGTCCTGTTACCTTAAAATTAAACCGAACTTCCACCACGCATTCAACTCCAATCACCAGCATCACTACAACCTCACGTGTATGCCAAAATGTTTGTCGCAACCTCAATTTCCCCACAGAGAGCACGATTGAAGCGCCGATCTTGCTTCAGAGATCCCCCAAAAACAAAACTCCTCTCCTTCATTGCCAAAAACAACCAAATGAGTATTCCTGACGCGACAAACACCCTTCTCAAGAATGTGACTGCGGAATCCATGATACCGCCGAATTCCACGTTCGATGGGCCAGACGAGACGAAAAAGAAGATCTATATTGGAGAGGAAGCTGTCGACTTTTTCTTCAGAAAGTTGATCTTGAAGACACCCGGGGAGGAGCCTTGCGCTCTTCAGCAGTGGCTGCGGTTTGATGAAGACGACGGATGGCAACGATTTAATAAAGAAAACGCAACTTCAGAGTCGTGGCTTCATAAGGTCATTTCATATGAGCCCAATTTACGTCCTATCCTCATAGCGCCCGCGCGAATCCTTAAACAAGAGTGGCAGCGAGAATACTGGACAAAGGCGAAGCTGTATATTTCTCCGACTCCTCCACGCACTCCCAAGTCCACTTTACAATTTGGAAGGGAACCAAAGGTTGTGTTTCATTTTATGAGACATGGGCAGGTGAGTGATTCTCCTCGAGCCACCTCTCTATATACTTTTGGCTTGCGACTAACATCATAGGCACTGCACAATGTGCTTTACCGCAAATCAGGTAACAAGTCCGTTCGCAATCCAGCTCTCACGCCCACCGGCCTAGTCCAATGTATCAACGTATCGTATCAATTCCCATATCTCCATGATATCGACTACATCTTCGCTTCCCCGATGAGACGGTGTGTATTCCCCCAAACAATTCCCCCCTCTGTCAGTAAGAGTATCAAGAGAATCATACCACCGCGCACAACCCCGCTACCCCTCTAATCAACTCGAACGTACTTTTAAAAATGACAGTAACTAATTTCGAGAACCATTCACAGAACCCTCCAAACAGCACTCACGACTTTCCTCCCAATCCTCGGACCCAAAAAGAAGATCGTCGCCTTACCCGACCTCCGCGAGTGGGGAAACAAAGCCTACAACACCGGCGCACCCCGCGAAGAACTTGTGGAAACCTTTAAAGATCTTCCAATCAACTTAGATCTCGTTCCCAACGGATGGGAGATCAATACCGAGAACACCAATATCAAACATGGATGTAGCAAAAAAGAGCGCGCACAAACATTGAGGACTGATTTAGTTAAGCTGCGAGGGATTCTACTCCAAGGCGGGGAGTGGAGGGGAATGCATTATGAAAAGGCTGAGAGAGATGTACATGTTGCCATTGTTAGTCATGGGGGGTTTTTGTCGGATTTGTTGTGTCATGATGGTGGGTTTTGGACTGCTGTGTTTTTGCTTTACTTCTCGCGGGATTTGAAGAAAGGACCCTTGCTAATTGGAGATTTTAGGACAAAGGTTTTGTAATGCTGATATTGTGACTGTTGAGTGGGTTATGCATCAATGGGAAACTAGGGAGTGGTACGGAGTGTAAATACTGTATACTGGTAAAAGAAACCTGATGAGTAGCGAAAGCTTTATTGTGGCCCTCGAAATCTCTGTAAAAAGTTAGATTATAAGATTAAGAGTAACTGCGAGAGTTGACTTAGTAAAGCAAAGTATCCCTTCTAATCACTCTGGAAGGTCTCAAAACGCAATTCGAGTCATCAGGGGGGGGTAAGTGGCTTTAACTCCATCACATACTCCCGTTGAGCACGTTTAACAAGAACTGAAGTCATCCATAGCTCTTCTCTTTAGCTACGCACTTGCTTCCAGGGAAAGGACCTCTCATCCCCCGAATTACGGAACGGATTTAGAGCCTATGCGCCACCTAGAGGCCAGATTTCAAAGATTTAAAACCTAAAGTAACCTTTAAGGTATAGATTAGTACTAGTAAGCATCTACCCCCCGCTATAAATCTTCTCTTTTATACCATAGCTCTCACTTCAACTATTAATTTTTAGCAAAAAGAAAGTATAAATAATAGAAAAGAAAGGTAATATAACCTAGTCCTAATAATTCCTTATTCTCGCCAAGGTAGCGTAGATGGAAGCTATCCCTAAATGGACTAGTATAGTATATAACTACTCTAAGCTCCACCCCAGTTATTATATTCCCTTACTCTATAACTCCCCTCTAAACACCTATCCTATTCTATCCTTCTCCTCCTCCTAGCAAGTTTATACCTACCTACCTACCTACCTATCAATTAACCTATCCATCTCACTTAATCTAAAATAATTACCCCATACAATCAAGACAATAAAATCAATTAACCTAAACACTTCGAGTAATTAACGATAATTCTCCCATAGAGTTAAAACAACGAACCACCAAGACAAGTACTCACATCTTACTACTAACATTTCTCTTGTACCGCGAGACTTTCTACCTAAAGAAGTCTCTCCATTAGTAAGGACCTTTAAAGTAGTCGTGATAAAACTCCATCCCCCACCCCTTAAAAAAAAGTTATTCATTCCACTTTCTCATCCTACCCACCCAAAAAGAAAACCAAACTATTCACAAAAAAAAGGAAGAGTCAATCATCTATCAAGACACAAGTGGGTTTAAGTAATAGGTAGAGGATTCACTATATATAAACATAAAACAACAACATCAAAGGTCTCTCTCTCCTGCCTTTTCCCATCCCATCCATCCATCCACCTATCCACTTTACAAAACCACACCATCCATCATCCCCAAGCTACACTCGGCTCGTCCCTTCCCCATTCCGCCCATTCCTTCTTCCCCCACAAGTCCACCACCTCTCGACTCGAGGGTCCCCCCTCTCCCTATTCCACCTCCCCCCTCATCCACAAACCACAGGGCAGTACTTAAGCATTAAACATCCCAACAAAAAAACAAAAAAAAAGGAACCCCCCAACGAGAAACAAAAAATGGGCGCGAAAATAGAGGGACATACAGCCAAAGGATAGGCAGCGGTAGTGGTATCAGATATCGACAAAAAACAGCACAACAACAACAACAAAAGTGACAAACCCACGTTCATCCCTACATTCTCATCTCGTCATCCCCTTCCCCAGTATAGAAAGAGGCACGCACAACAACAAAACGAAAACACCCATCATGCACTTGAGAGAAAATATCTATACAGAAAAGAAAGAAAAGTCAACACAAAAGACAGCACATCGAAAAAAACGCCCAAGAAAAACCCCAAAAAATCTAGCTTTTTGATCATGATTCGCCAAGCAAAATATGCAAAATGAGTTTTTGGTCGTCCAAAGAGCAGGCAGCGCTAAATGTTGATGAAGATGCTGATGACTTAAAAACAAAAAGGCAGGAAAAAGGTATATATGATATTGTTATATAGACAAAAGAGGTCGTCATCTCTTTAAAAAGAATTTGCTTTGGGTGGAGAGCTGGTGGTGTGGTATATGTTCAATGATTAGATAGCAGAGTGCTCCATTCACCCCCTCCTCTCATTCCCAAGATTAAGCCAGCTCATGTCGGTCGTTGGTTGTGGTGGTTGTCGTGTATTCGGCGGGTCCGGGAAGCGAAGTTCTTGTGGAAAGGGTATCGTGTCTCGAGGTTGTATCGTCGGCGCGTATACACTTTCTGTATATGCTTGACTATGCCCACGACCATAATCCCCCCCTACTGGTCCCCATCCATCATTTATACTCGATGGTACACCGCTCGAGAACTCGTCCCGTCGATCATCGTTGTATGATGATATCGAGCTTGTTAACGATCCGCGATTCTCAATCGTCCCCGACATTTCTCTCGTCAATGGATATGTTGCGGTGTGCGTCGACAGTGTCGGACTGCCAGTAGCTACTCTGCTCAATCCTAGGGCGCCTGGGACTGGAACCTTTAATGGGGTGGGCATTGCGGAGTTTTGCGTGAATTGACTTTTTCGTGGTTCCGAGTAATTCGATACCGAGTCTCTATCCGATCCCTCGTCATATGTCGTTCGTTTCGATCCACCTCCGAATCCCAGAATGTTCATCGAACTTCCACCAGACCAATATCTATTCCATCCCGAACTCCTCCTCGCGCTTCCCCTAAGCTTGTTCATCCCTCTTGCTTTACTCAATGGCGGCTTGCTTGGGTCATTGACTGGCGCGGCCACGGCCTCTTCTCGTGGTGCTTCCTTGACGGCGGGTAGTACAGCGGCTTCCTGTGGCATAGGTTTGCTGATGGCGGTCTTGTAGTTTTTGTTGAATTGACTGCTGGTATCGCTTGCAACACTGCCCTTTCCTTTCGAATCTCCTCTACTGTGACCAACCCGTCCCATTAAAATTGCCATTGAAGAGAATGATCCTCCGGACGGTTGCTGCTGGTGATAAATCTGTCGTGCTGAAGCCGTTGGTGGTAATCCTCTATCCATAAAGTCCATGGTATTCTTCTCGTCTGGTAGCCCACTGGAGCGTCTCTGGTGTCCAAGCTCGTTGTGATTCTTCTTCTTCCTTCTCCATCGGAGTAGTAATAATATCAGTACAAAGATGGCTGCCAAACCTAATATTGAGCCCAACACGGCACCAAGAATCTTGACTGGAACTTTGGGATCCGAAGCTGGGGCTGGAGCCGCGGCGGCGGCTGCTGAGGTAGTTGTTACAGGTGATGCTGTTGCGGAGGGAGTCGTGGTTGACGATACGCTGCTTGGTAGACTTGGTTCGTTTCCTAGCCCCTGTTGGGCTGTAGAAGCCTGTACAAGCATGGAGGTAGCATTGACCCAGGTGTTTTTCCTCGCTCTAAACATGCACAACACATCCTCATCACTTCCTCCAGATACCACGACAAGACCACTCTGATCTCGCGATATAGCGTAGTCGTTTCGTGTTGCGGTGGGCACCAAGGTGTCGTTGTATGTTGGCCAAGTGTCAACTGTCAAATCTCCCCTTTTCTGGTTGGTGCTCGCGGCATCCGTTGTCCCAGATCCTCGAGTGGAAATAATAGGCTTTGCATCCGTCACGGGATTGCCATTAGAGTCAATGAAGATGGTCCGGTTTACGCCATTTGGGGATACTGTCATGTCAAAGGTGTAGAGGGTTTTGCTGGCATCATCACCGTTGATGATGATCGACTTGATGTTGGTATTGTTGTACAAGGGGTTGGCAAGAGTGGCATTGGAATCGGTCCATCCTGATGTCGAGCTGAAGAGCATGAGCTTCTTGTTAGTCTCACTTCCTCCCACGTACATTGCCTTGCTGGTCGAGAATTGGATCAGTTGAGGGTGTATCGCCGGCGCGGCCATGGCTTCGTACGCCAGTACATTGTATGGTTCGGTGGCATTGAGGGTGAAGGTTTGCGAAGTCGGTACCTTGGTTCCATCCTGGGTGCCTGCGTACACCAGAATGGAGTCGGAGCCGTTGAGGTATGCCGCCCCATGATACAACCGATTCTGCGTCACTGGCACGTTTGGCTGGATCGTAGCCCAGGTTTTGGTGGAAAAGGTATACTTCTGCAGTCCCTGGTAACTGGTGTCATTCGCGGTTCCTCCTACCACCCACATGGCGGCTGCGTCGGTGTTGTTTGTTGGTGTCGTCTTCACACATACACCTCCCGTCACTGGCACGCCCTCTGCCAGTCGCGTCCATTCCGCTCCTTTCTCCAGGGGAAGGGACTGAAAACAATCCGAGGTGTAGGAAAAAAGAGTGTTGTTGAAGATGACCGAACACGAATGATCCAGCTTCGCAACCGGTTGTGGGAGAACCATGATTGCTGTTCGTGTCGATATTCAAAGGTGGGAGGAAAAGATTGTTTCAATCTCGGTCTGGCCGATGTTCTACAAAGTTGATGTGTTTATGAAGACATCACCGCAGGTGTTGGATTCGAAAGAAGGATGGTACGGGGAAGGAATGCAGCAATTCTCGAAATCGTCAACTCGTAAGGAAGGAAAGCTATCAAAGCGGTGGTCGAGGTCGAGTCGAGATGGCGTCGTGGTCGTCGTGTACTCGAATGTACGATGTGTCAGGGGGGACAGGTGTGATAATGATTGATGATCCAGAAGGGAGAGGTCAACTCAAGAGGTCGTCGCGGTGAGCAGGAAATGCTTCATTCATCGGTCGACTCCAAACCAAACACGAGATGAATACGGAGTATGGGGACAGAAGCGGTGGAAGAAGCGACGGAAGCACACTCTCTTCCCGAAACTAGTTTCTGGGAGTGTCACTGTTGTTTGGTGAGAGTTGAAGAGGTTGAGTGCCGGTGTCGAGGTTTGGTAGGGCCAACAGCGAGAGGATGGTAAAGGGAAACGTGGAAAAGGCGTCGAACCTTGCTGAAACGAATTTGGTCGAAGACGTCCGACCTGGACTCCAGGAGGTGAAAGGTCTAGTATTTCGCTATGGGCACCTGGGCGGGTTGAAACTATGCCAAGACGGAATTGCGATTTGACAGAAAGTTGGGTTATTGGCTGTTACGGGCGGTGAAAAAATGAGGTTGTATACAGATGTCGATTGTGGTGAAGGATAAGAATATGGCGGGATTTTGGTTAGATGAGGGTATGAGGGTTTGAGAGTATGAATTGGCGTAGAGGCGCGGGTGAAGGATTGGGGGGACGAGGGAGGGACGAGGGGGACGAGGACGACTCGAGGAATGAGGGTGGTGAGGTGCTGGGGAGAGGATTTGCTGGGTGGAGAAGGAGAAGGTGAGGGAGGGATGAGAGTGGTTGGTCGAGTCTGTCTGTGTCTTCTCCGTACAGTCTGGGCAGGTACGATACTGTATTGACAAGGGACAAGGCTCGAGCGACAGGGTCCAGGGTCCAGGGCGTTCAACATCGACCCCTTTGGTGAGACGACAGGGGAGGTTTCTCCGTCAGGGGTAAGTTCGTGGTAAATTCACTGCGCCTGCCTCCTGACTGGCTCAGCACTCAATCTCGGATCCACCCACCAGTCTTCTGCCAGCAGTGTCCCAGTCCATCTCTCCAGTCAACACCCAGTCAGTCAGTCAACTCTCGTTCGCTCACTTTCCCTTCCATGTTCGTCTTCAGTCGATCATCAGAACATTTATGAAAATCCGTTTCCGTCTTGCTCAATGCAAAGGGGAATTAAAAATGGCTCCTATCTAGGTACAGTACATCAAACGCCCGGGCCTCAATCATTGGCCACAGGCCTGTTTCTTTTTCTGCTCGATTCGGCCATTGGGAGAGTCAAAGTGCGTGCTTTCCATCGCCTCGTCGCAGACACGATCATTCGCACGAGGGGTCGGAGTCAGTCGAAGCTCTGCTGTCTGCTGCAGCTCTACTGCATGCCATGGGGCACGATCGCACTCACCGCACCTCCCATTCAAAATCGGGCTCAAGTCGGGCAGGTCGGGGTAAGAAGTGCTCGAAGTGGTACTAAGGGAGAAAGCAGTCGAGGAGAGTAAATACCTACTAGCTGCTGACAATACCTTGATGATCCTTTCGATATTCGGACCCGAACCACTCTCCCTCCCCTTTTTACCTCCAATCAATGACTTCAGGCAATCAATCTATTTCAACCGGTGGTGGTGTTGTTAAAAGAAACCACACCCTACCTCCCGCGCACCCCCTTCCCGTTAACTCTCAGCACTTCCCATGCAACCGCTACGAGTATTCATGGAAAGCGTATACAAGTAATATAGGAGACCCTAATTCCCCCCCCCCCCCCGATAGCCTTATTAACCCTTAACGCATTCCCCCCCTGGTTCCGAAAGAGTGGTTACCGGCGCTATCTGCAACCATTTACCGCCCTCCTACTTTATCCCGAGTCCCGACTTTGGACTTCCAGTAGCCATCGCTAACTCTTCCTCGACTCAATCCCTGGGGAATGTGAGATCCAAAGATCAAGATAAACAGTTCTCCGTCTTATTATCTCCATAAGCAAGAACGGCATAACTCCTCCATAAGAAACAAAACCCGTCACCTACTTGCCCCACGCCCAACATTAGAACCAAACCAAACAAACCCAAACCGATGAAAGGATATGCCGTGCAACCCCCGAGAGGGGTGGACGCGAGGCTTACTACCATATGTAAAAATACGTCCGTAAAAAGCGTTGGAATTCTTGCATAACACGTGAACCCAGGGGAACCAAGGAGGATTGACGGGATTTCCTTGCGAGGAATTTGAGGTGGGTTTTTTTAAATAGTACTTTTCGTACTTTTGTAAACTGTACCTGTGTCAAGAGTTTCCGTGTCAAGAGTTTCCGTGTCGAGAGTGTAGTGTCAAGACTCAAGAGTGCCGAGGGTGAATGAATGGCCATGTTTGCAAATATAGGAAGGAAGAGGTGAATTTTTTAAGGGTTCTGACTATTCTGTGAGGGTTCAGGAAGGGAGGGTTTTGTGAGAGGAAGTTAGAGTGGTCACTTGAGAGGCGAGGAACCGGGGGAATGTAGAATGTTCATTACAAGGTTGTTTTTTACGAGTCACACTCTCACAGAGGAGGCTGAAATGACTGGAATTGCTACTAAAGATATAGAGGGAGGCTCATTTCAACATGAGTAATTCCACCTCTATCCCAGGGAATATTCCGTCCCGCAACCCAGAGTATCTGCCGTGCCGTTCACCTATGAACGGTAGACGTCTTTTTAAATTCTAACCTACCCAGATTTAACCTCCCAACCGCGAGTCAAAAGACAAAAAAATGATATCAACATGCAGCACCTACCTAGCCCATCTATTTGTCTGCCTTCTGTATACTCGCCGAAGCAATACCGTACGGTACCGTACCTCTCCCCTTTCACATTTACATTTACATTTAACCTTTTACCGCCGTCCTACACCTCAGGCCTACAGGCCTACCTACAGGCCTTCAAGGGTCCATCTTCAAGCGCAAGACGAGCTCATGCAGCCGCATTCGTACCAGTACCTGCGTTACTACTAAAAGAAGTAGCCCTCGAACCAGCCTAGCGTTGTCAAGTTGAAACGATAAATTGGGTCGTCGTGCAAGACCCTCTTTTCCAGGGGTGAGGTGACGGATGGAGAACGTTTGGACCGTTTGTATAGTAAGGTTACTCGAGTACGAGGATTGGAGATGTGGAATCCGGAGATGGAATCTAGACGTAGATTAGAGAGATTAGAGATAGAGAAATGATTCCATCTCTCGACTATCTATCGATTCCCTTTTCATAAGTCTACTAGCAGTAATTTTTGCTGACACTCGAAGGATTTTCGGTCGCTCGCTGTTTTCTGCACTACGACACCACCTCACACCTCACCTTCATAGCTAGAAGAAGAGGGGGTGGGTGGGGTGGGTGAGATGGGGTGGTGCTTGGCCTTGTACGACGAACATGGAGAATGAATAATACTGAATTTTCGAAGGATTAATAAACTACTACAGTGTAGCACGAGAGACGTGTTCGGAATATCGATTTCTCTCTCTTCGATTTAAGGCTAAAAAAAAGAGGCGAAAACTACCTACTTAAGGTTACACGCCCGCGCGAAAATCCG
This sequence comes from Hymenoscyphus scutula, assembly GCA_001399465.1. NCBI lineage: Eukaryota > Fungi > Ascomycota > Leotiomycetes > Helotiales > Helotiaceae > Hymenoscyphus > Hymenoscyphus scutula. The sequence goes on along the minus strand of LKTO01000038.1, from coordinate 89,130 downwards.
ACCTGGCTGGCTGGTTGGTGGTCTTATCACATGGAAGCGCGTAGGTGTTTTACTATACTTACCGGTACTTATACAGCCTGACTTGTACGTACAGAATTGTTAATTCCTTGGTCTTTCGTATTATTAGGTACTTTTTACAAAATCTTGGTCAGGTGTTGTTACTCTACCTAGTGTTGCCTCTTTCTTCTACAGGCTCATCGTCATCTATATACCACGACAGAATAACGTGTACTGATTCTTCGATCGGGGCGAATATCTTCCATCTCGAAGGTTAGGTAGTTATGCGTCAGGCATCAATTTCAGTTGATAATGTCGGTCGGCCGCTGGAACGGGCTAGCTGTCGAAGAGTGGAACCGGAATTCTTGCTCTCCGGGCGTTGTGGTCAGGTTGTTGTCGGTGCTGACCTGAGGTGAGTGACTACGGACGGTCAAAAAGAAACGCTACTCTTATCTCTTGTGGCGCTAAGCATAGGAGTCTGAGCCCTATCTTGAAGAAATATCAATCGGTTTAATAACAAAGAAAGGCAACCTCGTCGATTCTTCAAAGTTGAAGAAGCGATGAAGATGGAGAATGAATTGATTCACATGGTATATCAAGCTCCGGCTAAGACGATGAGATTTGGTACTGTATAAAACTCCCTCACCACTCATCCGAATACTCTCCCATTTCTTCCTGGTTAGGTAGAGTTGAGGTTACATACAAGACAACCCTCCAGCGGCTATTCTCTCGCATACACACACCGCAGAACTACTAAAATCCATGGAGCCAACACGTTGTTCTACCCCTCATTATTTTACAGAGAAAGTGGTTACGACATATAAGAGGTATCTATATAATTTGATTTAATTTAATTTCAACTACCCTATCATCATCTTCAGTTGCATCAAATGCAAAGTACCCCAAACCTCCTCGTGGCGTTACAGTACCTTACTTACTCTATCTCCATTTTCCCCCTTTAGGCGCTGAGTACTCATACCGCACACCTTATTCAAATTTCATTTCCGGTATTTTTTTCTTCACGTACTCCATACATACTTCACCGGTCCGTTCTGAGGAATTTTAATCGCTGTGCTGTGCTGTGCTGTTTTCGTTACCGCAGTTCCGTTCGTGGGGGGAGGGGAGACTTGAAGCGCGCGGTTCAATTATTGAAGATTTTCAGGTTCGGTTGGTGAGGGGTTGGTGGTTGGTGGTTGGTGGTTGGGCTGCGTTGGTGTGGTGTGGTTGGTACAAGTATGTCTGTGATACAGTCTTCTTCGTTGGGCCAATTAAATGGCCATCTCCCGTGATGCGATGGAGTGGTGAGCGAGTGGGTAATTTGGATGCTGTGTATCTATGGATTTTCACTGGGTTTATTTGAAGGGTGTTGGATGGTAGCGCACCTTTGGCGCACCCTTGGTTTTTTGGTGGTGGTTTTGTTTCTCGTTTTTATTGTTAGTTTCGGGACTGAGAAACGGAACAGTTCATGCTATGCCATGCGTGTATTTGTATTCTGTACACCACATCATTGATGCCCGAGTTTCGAGTACATGGATTATTTATATGTACCTACCGTTGTTCTGTACATGTACCTTTCTTATATCCAGTCTCTACAGCAATCAATGCAAGGTAAGCTGAGATCTAGACTATCCATGTACTCCGCAGACGGGTCATTACTCCTGTACCGATGACGGCTGAGGTGTATAGTACTCTTTGAGTTACAGATTGAGTTGTGTATAGTACACGGTCATTTTAGCCTGAGTTTTTACTTGCGATCTACGGTACGTAAACCTGGAGGCGGGATAAAGTAAAGGCGAGGGCTTGAGGGCTTGAGAGATGGGGGTTTTGGATGTGCTTTGAGGTGTTGAGGTGGCTTTGTAGTGGGGAGAAATTAATATGCCTTGTATTTTTGTTTCCTTTTTGGTAAGTATTTTTAGTATTAGGGAGGGCATCTGTATATATTTTTGGAATCTTTGCTGTTTCGTCTGCTGTTTATTTTAACATACATAAACTTTATTATATGAGAAATAGCGGGGCCTCTTGATGTGTGTTAGAAGCTTGCACTATCTAAGACTCGGATTCTTCGTTCCCAACCTCCTCTATTTTCTTTAAGCTACCCCGCTTCCAACCACAAATTCAAGGCTAGATATCCACCTTCCTACTTTTCTACTTCGCTTTCCTACCTCGGAAGATTACTGTCGGAAGGATTCCTTATCGTATCAGCTCGGTAGCCAAATGATGCGGGGAGTGGAGAGGGATGCCTGGCTGGCTGGCTGGCTGGCTTGGTTGGCTTGGTTTGATGTACTTGAGTATTCGTACTCTGATATTTTTTTGTATAATACGGGTAGGTAAATGAACGATTTTTATGAACAAACTAGGTCAAGAAGAAGTCGATTAGTAAGATATTAGGTATCTGCTTCTTTACGAGTTGAAGTGGCTGGTGGGTTAGGTTAGGTTACTTAGCCTTGTATGTCTCGTATTTTTGGGGGTTTTATCTAAAGGTGTATATACTGTTTACGAGGAGCTGAGTTTTTCTTGGGTCTTTTGTTTTTGGTTTTAGTTGGTGTAAAAGGTAGGGATGGAGGTGGGGTGATCTCTCGGTGTATCTCGGTGCTGTTCGGTGGGTTTCTACTTTAAACAAGTAAGATCGTTGAGGTTATTGATCCTTTGATGGAGTATTGGGAATCTGGATTTCTTGATTGGGAATCCTGTTTTCTCACTGCTGCCTACGATGGTGTATGACATTCCTTGTTGAAGAGTTGAAAAGTAGAATTAGATCCTTATATCTCGTTGTAATTATCTTTCCGTCTAGTTTCATAGATGTTATAGAATCTTTTGATTTTTTTTTCAAGTGTATATTAGGGTCTTTCTCTCTGTACAAGTACCTGGGTACCCAGACACTTTATTGTTCCTTCGGCGAACTCGAATATTCTTTTCCTTCCTTGATCCCTTGCACATTCTTGGTCTGTTCCTTACCTTATCTTTCCCTTGCCTCGCCATTCCCTCGCATAAGCATCAAGTACTCATCACGAGTTTTGTCACCCCACCATCCCTCAACTCCTAGAATCTGACATCCGAGACATATTTCCTTCGACTGCCGACTCCCGAAGTCTAACACATGTCGTGCTTTGCCGGAACGTAAGTGTCGGCCAATTGCCTATTCTCGGCATCCTAGAGACATAAAAATCATTGTCTGTAGTGTGGCAGGGGGGGGATTTTTCACAATAACTATTTTTCACTCTTCCCCGAAATGGCAACTCATCAAGATCTAAACATCACAATACCATTTCCCATACTCACCTTTTCCCATACTCATCTTCCACAAAACTACATCTCGATTCGCACAAGCAAACAAATAAAAACCATGGAGTAAGTAATCAGAGCATATTTTTCCATCGTGGTGTGGTTGTGGCGCATTCTTGTAATATTACCTCAGCACAGAATTCTATTTATAACCCTCACTTCTCTCCCCATCCCCCGCTTTTCCGTACAACACCACGTTTATTTTATGTATGTATGTAATGTTTAATATTAGTCAGGATAAGCATCGCGGATACGCTTTCTTGGTTGGAAGAGGCGAAGGTTTGTGGCTTTTCGTTAATTGCTGCTTATGTCTTGGGTTTTGTTGGATGGAAGGAGGTGGGGGTGGGAATGGGAATGGGAGTTAATTTGGTGGGAATGTTCGGAGGGAATTTACGGGCGTATGTTTGTTATGGGTGTGGTTTTGTTGGGTTGAAGGGAGTTTTTTATCATTCTCTAGATGTGGTGTTTATCTTTGGGTTGGATGTGGGTTTTCTGTCGATAATAGAATCGTAATTAAGGTATAGCATGACAAATATTACAAAGACGTTGGCTTGATAAACAACCCTTTTGGGGGATTGCCGACGAGATGAGGGGTTGATTGAGGGGAGGTGGCTGGGTTTTTTTGTGGTAAATTAGGTATTATTTTTGGGGCACTTCGGTGAGATTTGAGATTTGACGTGTGGTATGGGAGGACGAGATGAGGGGGGATTGTTTGCTTGTCTGGTTTTTGGAATCCCGTTCTTAGAAGGTGGAGAGGAGACTTAATTACGAGAATGTGATTGCTAGGTTTGTCGTCAGAATAACGAAGGAGAAAGTCAGTAATTAAGGTTGTCCCAGGTGTGATAAAACCCAACCAAGAAATGAATTAAGTTCACTTCTATTTTAAGCAGAACTTTAATCGCACTCCAACTCCTCTGAGTTTGAAGTCCTCTATTTAAAGCATGAAAATAATGATCATATGGGTTTGTTAACAATGGCCCTGACAAAAGGTTCATTTGTGTCTAGAGGAGTGCGACTAACGGGAGGCAAAGCAGTTGTTGTTCAGTGATCCCTAAATCGCCATCGCATGTTTATAAAGTTCTAAGTATTGAGAAAAATACTGCATATGGATCTCTTCCAGTTGTAATTGGAAGTGAAAAGAAGATTTTAACAATTGTAACTAATTTATTCGACAATGAGAAGAGCTCATTTTCGGTCCCTCGTTTTCTTCTCGTCTAAGTCGTACTCGTTTGTTTTTTTCTTCTTGGTTGTTATAGCGAGTCCTGGTATTTCATGCTTCTGTTCTTGCTATTCAGACTATCCTTTGCAGGTCACCAGAAGAAAATCCTTTGGGAAATCCCTCGAATAAAATGAACGACTTTATACATGTTTCCTCTGTAGGCATTACTACACTAGTATTCCGTAGCTATTAATAGTTTCTAAAAATACAGAATATACACAAGAATACTTTTTTATAGAAACAATGTACTGGCAAAAGCGTTACATCGAGATCCAATTTTTCCAACTACATTTCGTGTTTTTAACCCCCCAAAAACTCCCTTTGAAAAGAATCTTGATGAGGCACACGTCACAATATCTTTTTTGGGGGTTCTAGTCCTCTCTTCTGGATCTCAAATTTTATCTGGTGCCCACTCTCTGAATGGCCTTTCTTCTTTGGGAAATTATTAAGTTTCGTTAATATAGTATTCTTCGGAATGGGGAAAGGATTCTGGAACACGATTTGATCACCTAGTAGTCTGTTTGCGATTTCAGTCCTTCTCAAATACCAGAACGGCAAGCCCTTGAAGACAAGAGGCTGTTCGACAGTAGAGTTTGTAACTCATGGAAAGACGACAGGGACGAGGAAGAGAATGGTATGTATATTGCTCCATGTTATATTCCTAAAAACTTACCTAGGGGTGTTTAATGTATCCAGAACAAAATTGCGACTAAGAGGATTGTGAGGAGCATCACTCTTTGTTCAACTTTGATTTTTAAGGATCAGTTAGGTTGTCAAACATACAAAGTTTATTGGAATAACGGCTTGCTCGACTTTGATGGTGTATTTAAGGTTTTACTTACGGCCTTGGTGGATATCAGTAGGGGGAGGGATTTTAATTTCGTAGGCAAGTGAGCAAACGACAGTGTGTATCTTACATGATTTTAATCGTTTGAGTTCTGGTTTTAGGGTTAGTAATGAGAGATAGGGATAATTTGAGGGTAGACATTACCTTGCTTGGAAAGTTACTACACACAGGAGCAAGTGGTTTCTAATTCAATTAGAGATTGGGTTAGGAGTTGTGGGTTGAGTGACTTCGTATAGAGGTTTTGTCGGTGTAGACTTTGGTTTTTATAGTGTAAAATTTTGAAAAACTAGATCTCTCTGGCATCTATTATACAGTATCGCTTTGGGACATGGTTCGAAGGGTCGATGGGATTATGTGCTTGACGAGTATGAAAATATCAAGTTGCAAGTAGATAGTAGCCAGGAGAGAGGTAAAAAGCTGCTGCGGATGACGGAATTGTGTATTTTACAGCAGACAGAACTTGTTTTTAGTCCCGTCATCATATATATATATCAAAAAGTGCTTCGAATGGTCCCTCGGTAGAGAGTTTACTTTAGTGTTTTAAATTGAATCCCCTCGTCGGCTTATCTTCATTCACTTCAACTTCCTCAATTCACCTAACCCCCCAGCTCCACACACAGACCTACAATCAAAATTAAGTACCCAAATAAGGTTCCCTCATTCAATTCATTTGTCCAATCGTTTCCACGACGAACTAAGCTTGCTTGGTCAAGTGGTAAATTGGTTGAGACACACCTAGGTACGCTGATGATGGTGCTGTGCATAAATGTCTAACCAACTAGTGCAGAATAAACTAAACTCTAAAGTAAAAAGTTCCAGTAGTGGTAGCTACTAGGGGGCTTGGTCGTCTTAAGTCCCAATACCCTTAGCGGTCATTTAGATGAATTTTTTGCAGCATTCGATTGAAGAACTGGCCCGGTTTCGATTTTAGCTGACCTTGAACTCAACTATTATTCGTGCTGGTCTGTTTCCCTATGGAGAACGTGCCGGTCGCGTTTCTCTATGGGGGATTACAATGCTTGGCCCTTGGGAGTAGATACGAGTTCCTCTATTGTTAGACTAACACCATTAGACAATTACGGGGTATCGTTCATAATGTTAGTTGAGTGAGAAGGAGGCTAGAGAGGCAATTTTGCGTTGTTGGGAATACCCTCCTCCATGTATGTAAGAGGCAGTTAGATTTGATCCATCCTGACTGGATACGGAGGAGAGGGTTGGGGGCGGTTTGACACTAGCTAGAGTCAAGGAAAAACGACTTGCGAAGTGGCAGCAAGCCAAACCAAAAAGGGAATCTCTCCGATACCTCATTACAATCCTTTGTCCTAACCCCACGGTTTAAGCATTTGCTCACCCGCCTTACGCCCTATCTTGTACTGACACGCTTCATCTTCTGTTTCTTATGAAGATAAAGTAGAGTTGAGATTCGACAGAAGGAAAGTTTTCGACAGCAGAAAGATCGTGGCTTTCTTGAGCCACGCGTCACAACAAATTCTCTCTAACGTAGTGGCTCATTTTGTTCAGAGGCACTTTATACGTGTTGTTTTCTGATAATCTTTTAGGCATCTTCTCACTCTCTGAAGGACGGTGGTAGTCATATCAACAAGAAAGATCCACCCAACATCATACCCACTCTATTTACTCCTCAACACAGCAGACGGCCAAACCCAAGCTTTCATAGAGAGTCGTAATACTATAAACTTTCCCATTTTGACCGAAAACCAAAACCTGGACCAAGTGCCTATCTGTCTCAGTGTGCTCAGAGATTAGAGTAGGAGATTTCCTTACGTGAGCTATTGAATTTATTTTCCCTTCCTCACCCAGTCCTCAAATACTAACAAGACTATATATAACACAATATGGGTGTATGTCTCGAATTTCCATTGAGTGGTGAGTCTGATGTTCTTTAAATATGCTGCAAATTCCTAGTCATAGCTCTTTTTCAATGATAGACTTCCATAGATCAAGTATTGCTTTTCATGCCATTTTTGAAATTTTTATTCTGCTCTTGGCTTCCAGTATTTTCCCTTCATTTATTCTCCGTTTGACTAGCTATGTGGCAATCATCTTCTACACTCTGTGCGACAACAAACTCTATGGATAGTTCCTGTCAGGCAATTCGCTTGGAGCCCCTTCTGATATTCAAACTCTGTGAACATCCTTTGTAACTTTATAGAAACTTTCACCCATGAATAATCTTCAACGGCGCCCGTTGAAAACCTAATGGCACAAGCCACAGGTTATCGCATTGGGGGGATGGGGGCCTTGTGTAAAGGATGTTAGTTGTGTGTAACACATACCTTCGTAACTCTTTCATCAATGCTGAAGAACTTGGGGACAGGTTTAGAAGGAGTGATGCTTTTTACAGTAGAAAATTTATAGTATTCTTCTTCAAACTATAATAAGAACAATTTTTGTTCCAAGTTGGCGTAAAACAAAAATTTAAAACACACAAACATTGCGTCACTATTTACACAAGAGATTTTCTATTGTTTGACCCGAAGAACTAGAAACGCGGATTATGTCCTCCCCATGAAGGTAGAAAACTAGGTCCGGTAAATCCGTAACTTCAAATTTTGTATTTACAATTGCATTGTTGATCATCCCTTCTCAAACTTTCCAATCCATATATATCAAACTCTGGAACTCGAACACCGTTCGATGAGTAGTGTCGTAAGACTGTGAGAACTCAGAAGGAAAAAAGAAGTAAGACTACAGGACCATTGTAACATCCAAACAATTACTGGGAAAGTGTTCGCTACCTGAAGGAGATAACTCCTTAAACCTGACTTATAATTTGCAAAAAACCATGGGGATTATAATAAAACGTGGGAAAGTGAATGAAGAAGAATGGAATTGCTGTTCTGCAAGTACCATGTATTAATACAGCTAGACTTACCTACCGATTGGATTTTCAGAATTTGCCTCAAAAATATAGAAGTGATACTTGATCATTTTCAAGACTAGGCTAGAGTCCAAACACTCATATTTCTGGATTCGATAATGTAAAACTTTTCGACGGCAGTACACTAAACCTACTTTCCCCATTAGTCTCTTTTAATTTATTTCAAGCTTCTAGAGTCTCATTTTAAATCGTTCATATGATATGGGATCGGAATCGCCAATACCCACTAGCTCCTTCCAGAGGCATTTCTCTCTTAGCAAAGAAGTATTCTACCTTCTTCTCTGCGGTATTCATTCTATTCTCGATTAGAGAAAGAATTCACGAGGAAGGAAACCGGATATTGTGCACATCCAGAACCGTAGCCAGTAGTATTTGTTAAGGCTATTTCTAGTTGTGTTTTCTTTGAAACGCAGTCACGCCTCCGAATACGAGTATATAACTAGACGAGTCGAGATAGCGGTTCAGAGTAGAGTATAGCTTCCGCAATCACCTGTGGATGTGGAGTGTAACATAGTAGCATGACCTTCAGAAGGCAAGCTAAGAAATGTAAAAGCGAATTGACTTTAGGAGAAATCAACACAGTTCCACAAGCTCAATTTCGAAAATAAATCAATAGACAAGTTGAGTAGAAATAGATCTTGAACAATTTGCCAGAGTCATACGGATTGAACTGCAAAACATATCTTGAAGTACATGCAGACTATCAGGTCGACTAGGAACGGTTATCCAACTTCAAGTCCGTCATGAGGCTTTAAGTAACCGACAAAAGCTCAAACACCTGAAAAGTAAAATTAGGTTGCAACAAAGGGATGAGAAGGAAAAACGTTGTCGAATATCCACCTAGTCTCGAGAGCAATGCGTACAACAGAATCTAAACTTGGGAATTCTTTTTCCGAATGAGAAAGGAAATATTGTAGGTTCTCAGATAAGAAGTGAGAGGGAATTATCTCACTACCTTCTGATCCAACTACACCCCCGATGGAATTAACCTACATTTCCCCTCATCCTACGTTCCTCCCCCGACCCAAATGGTATATATATCTACTTCTCCCCCAAATGTCACTCTTTTCTTTAACCAACCAACACGGCACAAACCCACCAACCAGCCACACACACTATAAATCTTACCCAACCCAGCCTCTCGATTCGCTACCAAAAAAAAATCCAACCAGATCTCACAAAGATAGCTTATCAGTACCCCAGTCACCCTCTCCCCCTAGGCCAACTTAACCGAGCCCCCGACTCCACACCTTCACGCCCAAAGATAAGAGGTACTGGTAGTACTGTGCTGGATCACTAGGTAATTCCCACTACACCTCTGTAATCCTCCGTAATTATCTCACATTCCTAGCTCACCACCCCCGCTCCATAAATAAATTTGAAAGACAGGGACGACGGGAGAAGCGAGGGTGGATTCCATCCTGCATGTCATTTACGGAGTATTAGCCTTGCCTTACCTTAACTTTACAAAGTTAATTTTACGATCTGGAGGCGGGGAAGTGGAGTTTATAGGATGTGATGATGGACTGATGATGGGAATTTGTGATTTCGATGGTTGGGTCGGAAAAGTTGTATTTTATGAAGCTTGTTTTGAGATGGATCAGATTCCAAGGTGGACACTGCTGTCTAGACATAGATGGATAGTTAGTTTGCCACGTTTCTCTAGGTACTTTCCGCAGCTCTGGAAACCCAAAGAGGTCGCGTCGAGATGTTCAAATACCAAGAGGTGTTGACTGACGCTTTTGTGAGTCTGGGCACATGTACATCTGATTATGAACATGCCAAGTTCGAGGCTTGAGCTTGGCAATGTAGTTCATGCGCAGATATCAAAAAGATACTTGATCATTGGACATAAAATTGCGGTTTGATAGGCGAGAGAGCGAATGGTAGCACTTGGAATGCTTTGGTGAGTGATAAGAGATAAGCATCATAGACTGGAATGCCGAGCTGAGAAGTGAAATTGCAGAAGACTTCCCTCAATACTAGTCAATAGCGAAATATGTGTGAATAGATTTTTGTTGTACAGTGAAAAAAAGAATAGATGAGATAAATAGAGAATACGTCTGTTTATATAACCAGAACTCGTGCACAGACCACGATAGTTTGAAAAAGCAGGTAGATCCTTTCCAAGGAACCCACCGGATATCGCTCCCACACACCAACACACCAACTCCTTGCGCAAAAAAGTTTCCAAGCCATTATATGAAATCCAAAAAATTCAGCAATTATTCAAGCCTAGAAGTATTGCTTTATCGAGCTCCATTTGGAAGCTCGACCTTCTCCTTGATCACGTTCTCAGCCGCAACACCGTGTCGGTCGCCACCAACCCCAGTGTGGGCGGCAGAAGCCTCTGGTTCTGGGGAATGTCCGTTGAGCATCTCACTGTGTTCGTGGATACCGTGACGATCCCTTGGGTTGACGTTGCTCTCAGTTCGCTCGGGCTCATCCTTGGCTGGGGTCCAGGCAAGGTAATCTCTGCGGACCTCAACGTAATCGTAGGCAAACTCTCCCAGTTGATCATCATCCATACCTAGAAGCTCAGCTTCTTCAGAGGCACGGAGATGGAGACCTGGAATGAAGTTGATGCCATATGCGAGGGCAGCGGATACAACGAAGGAGTATGCGACGCAGGCAACGATATAGGCGACTTGGATATAGAGTTGCTTGTAGTTGTGGTTCAACCAGCCTCCGGTGATACCGTTGTTGACACCATCGAGCCCAATGATATAATCGGCAGCGAATAGAGCGTTGAAAATTAGACCGACTATGCCGGCCATTGCGTGCTCAGCGAGGACATCCATACTGTCGTCAATTCGGATCCAGAATTTGACTGTGGGCTGTTAGTTGAAGTTACAGCTGTTAATGATCAAGTGAGCTTACTCTTGGTGGAAAAATTGCAAATGAGACCAGCAGCAACTCCGAGGATGATTGAGGCCCAAGGAGGAATGAAACCAGATGCTGGAGTGGCAGCTACAAGTCCGGAAATGGCACCTGAACACCAACCGACCATGGACCACTTCCTCGCAAGACGGTAATCGAGAAGGCACCAAGTGATGGAACCGAACATGGCAGTCAAACACTGTCGGGAATTAGTCTCTTGGGGCAGCAAAAACTTGGTTTCGGGGTATTTACCGAGTTCCAGCATGCCATGACAGCACGGAGGTTAGCTCCGAAGGCAGAGCCTCCATTGAATCCCAACCATCCAAACCAAAGCAAAATTGTACCTAGTGTAATAAGGGAAACATTGTGTGGTCTGAAATTCAACATCATCTTCTCTTGACGCCTTCCGAGGACCATCGAGTATGCAAGGGCGGAGAAACCAGAAACGATCTCGACAGGTCCACCTCCAGCATAATCCAAGACACCATATTTGAATGCCCATCCGTTGACGTTCCACACCCAGCATGCGACTGGGCAGTAAACCAAAGTCGCCCAGCAAAATGTGAAAACCATGGCAGGAATCAGACGACCTCGCTCAGCGACGGCTCCCATAACAATTGCAGCTGTGACAGCAGCGAATTGCATCTGAATGCAGAATTAGCCAAAGTTGTACGGATTCCGGGAATTTTTGAAAGCCTACCTGATAGAAAGAATATAACAATTCGGGGATGAGTGGGGACCCTGGCGAAGGAGTTCCCAATGTGCCCTTTAGCCCAAAGTGTTTGAGATTTCCAATGTATCCATTTGTTGCTGAAGAGCTGAATGCGAGAGAATAGCCCCAGAAGTACCATTGAAAAGTCATTATGGAGAATGAGCCCATACACGCCCAGATCATGGACAGAGCAGACTTGCGTCGTGCGAGGCCTGAGTATAGGAAACCCAGGCCGGGCACCATGATCAAGACCATACATGCTGAAATCAGAATGTAAGCCTGATCACCAGACGAAAACCACTGGTTCAAATTCTCGGTAGCTATAATTTAATTGCGAGTCAGTTTGCTGCCGACTAGTTGATCAAATGATTCGCAAAATCATGTGGAAAAAACACAGAAATGGTGATGGATGTCCGTACCTGAGTCTCCGCCGTTTACTCCTGTGCCATTGTATTCTGTTGGCGGTCCTGTCCACGAGTAACTTGGTGCGTACGACATCGTGAATATGTTTTCCCCGGCTCAATTGAGAACCTCGTTTCAAGTACCTAGATAAGGATGCCGAGGTCGGCCAGTCAACGCTCTTCGTTGCAATGACGTCGTGGTACGATAACCAATTCGGAGTTGAACAAAGAGTACAATTTCGGGTTGTGAATTGTGTACAATAAAAACAAAGGTGGAGGTGGTGAAAGGAGAGTATCGAAGGGAACGAATCGAGGGGGAGTCGGGTCGAGATAAGGAGGACTGTGAACGGAAGTCTTTGTCTAATAGCAAAGTTAGCTGCAATTAGTCGATTCACAGACCACAATGCGTCCAGAATGATAGCTGGGCCAACGAGAAGATGTCGGGGATCGATATCTCTTTAGTACTTCTGCAGATCAGCCAGTGCCTGGGCAAGCTAGGTAGAGTAGTGAGCAACCAGCCGGCTGGCTTGTGGCGTGGAGGTCCTGACCTGATCCACCTACCCACGCAGAGCCAAGAAGGACCGGGATGAACTGACCCAGAAGCTACCAGTGGAGAGTACGGAGTACAGTTTTGAATATTCAGAAGCAGATGCATTTCCAGGATAAGAAAAAGCAGCATGCATGGCGTGTGGTTGGTTTTTTCTTACTTTGCATGTAGCTTCCATGACTTCCATGACTTCCCCTCCAACAAAACTCTTGACAGCTGCAGCCCTTCTTCCGGTGCATCGGGGACTACAGGGAACAGAAGACGGAGCAAGGCTACGACGACGTCTTGGGTATCTGGCCTTGCGACCAGCTTCCTCCTTGTCTATTTGTTCATCTGGGCAGATCTGCTTTTGCATTGGCGGTAGGCCCGCCCGGGTACCAAACTTCCCTGCAACCGCGCTGTCGACGTGGGATGTATTCAGGAAGTACGAGTAGCGCTGGTGAGCAGCCTCATTCGCTGCTTTTGCAAACCTCTCAGAGTCCGGCTTCAGGAAAGGCTCTAGAAGAATTGGAAACAATGCCATCCATAGGGCGGGTATTTTAAATTCAAACCGGAATCATTACACTTCTCTCCAAGGCAGGACGCGGCAGGCAAGAACCAGCTGAGCATCGTTCGATTTGCTGGTGCAGTTCTGGTTATGGCTGATATCGATATCAGTGGAGAGTGAGTGACACAAATGCTGAGGTCTGGAGAAACGCTGCTATTGGTTACGCGGCAAAAGCTTGGACCTGGATATAAAAATACTCCATACGAGTAAATGTGTGAAGTAAAATTGACAAGCGATGCAACCGACATCGCCGCTCTCGCCTGTTTGACCGAAGTCGGCAAACACAACACAACAAGTGCACTTGGTGACCGATGAAAACGTTGTGAGTGCTTGCAGCTCTGCACGATGAAGCACAAATCTACCCCCAACTACTGTACAGTAGGATCCTGGAAGAAACCGGAGAAAAACTCTTCTCTTCTCTCCGGACCCATTCCCCCTCCCCATTCTCCAAACTCGATGCATGCCACATTTCCCCATTGCAAGAGCGGCGGCAAGGCTGGACTTGGTGGGGGGAACACTGCTGCATCACCCAGATTTTCAAGCTCGGAGAGTGCGTCCAGGGGTGCCAGTTTCCGCCCATCAGGTAATTCTTTTTTCTGTAGAATGTGGGGTACATGTCAGCCTGCGAGGCATGCAAGATGTCTGAGGAGGTGAGATTTGTTTCATGCTAGCCCAACTCCCTATCAAAGACAATGCAGAGGATTTTTCTCAAGACATACTTGTACAGATATCGATCGAATGGTGGTGAGTGCCACACTGCCACGCTCGAGGAAAGGTTTGTAGTTTTAAATTGACTTTCAGCCCAGAAAGATTGATTTTGTCAATCACGAGCTAAAGTCAAGTACTGAAGCTGGCAAACTACTCTAGTACATCGAAAGCACAGCCTTCCCGACATCGCCGGCTACTCAACAAACACCCATTGAAAATTACCGCTGTCTATGCCGTTCTCGACAACTCCAGACCCTGATCCTTCCTACCTTCCCGGCGTTCGACATCTCATGCTCCTGCTCCTGCTTCTGCTCCCAGGAGAAAGGAATGTGGCTTCTGTCCACTTGAAATGATGACCGTATTCAGGTACAGGTACAACTTAATTCGGTGCTGAGGTATTATTTGTTATCCAATCCTCGTACAATCCAAACCCCTTGATTTGTTGCTCTCATGGGCTAATGAAAATTTTCCAGCCGCACCTCTTGGACAACGCCGGAAGATGAAAAATGATGTCAGGCGTGTGAGGTGAAAATGAAAAATACTTTCACATCAACAACAATCTCACCACAGCCAGCGCTGCGAGAGGTCAGAGATAAGAATCGCAAATCGCTTAAACTGGCATGGGCAAGATTCCAAATCGAGAATAGTCTTATCAGTCGTCCAAGTCAGCCAATGGGAGAGACCGATTGATTTCCAATGCTTCTGACAAAATCTCTCGGCAGTCGGGGATGGGAATGCTGCCAAGGATGCAAGGTTCAAGCCTCTTTTGAATTCGAAATCTTCAAACACGGGATAACCTTCTTCCGAACCAGTCTTCTGACGATCACGTGTGTGTGTGTGCCAACGTGTCTTGCAGCTTCGCATCGCTGGCATCATACCACGCATTACAAGCCTTCCTCTTCGAGATACCTCAAAAGAAAAACTACCTACCTCCCCTCTGAGCGGCTATCTCATATGTACCAAAGTGGCGTAATACTGGGTTCTCCTTGTCTTCAACACACTAACCAACCCTGTACCACTGCGTGCTGGTCACATGAGAATCTCCCACGAGCGAGAAAGAAGCACAACTACTACCGCAAGCCACTAGGATCGCAGAGCAGTGTTGTTTTGCAAAAAGATTTCGGGCCTCTGCCACTGTCTTCAATATCCAGGGCCAACAAGGCTGGCACCTGACCAATTACGGAAGGGAACTACCTGCAAGAAAAAGTAATGTCATCTGGGCGACCTCTCCACAACCCTGAATAGCTTTAACTAGGATATCAACTACCTCATCGTTCAACAAGGTCTTGGCTCATTAAATGTTGAGATTAAGAGAGGGAGAAAAATAACAGAAGAAAGGACAACTCGAGCGTTGGTAGTGAGACCTCCAACCTTGTTGGATAGGGACACAACCTAAAGCCTGCAGAAGCAATTGTAGCAAAGAAAAAATTTTGACAAGTCCCTGTCTATCATTTTGGTCTGATACTTCTGCAAAAGCCCGAAATTATAGACATTGGTAGGTGGCGAGCAGAGCCGGGGGACGAGTGGTCCACCACAAAAGTCTTGGGAAATATCGCGTTTAATTTCCCCGTCCATACCAGGAACTCATCACTATTCTCAGTCAGCCTGGAAACTCATTGATTGCCTGAGGAAAGTCTGGACGAAGGAAGGCGGATTGCAAAGTTTGTTGTCGCGTTGCGACAAATTACAGCAATTCCTTCCTGTCCCTTTTCTGGGGATGTTCGATAATACACAGTTGAGGAATGCGCAGAAAACCAACGGCCAATTTATGCCGCGCACGAGAAATCAAGGCGTCGCGATTGAAAAAGTGTTGAGGGAGAAGAAGAAGTCGCGGGGCCGAGGATTAATCCGCAAGGCGTCCAGCTGCCTTTCATAGCCTCGTCTCGGCGACCGTGACAGTCTTACTGGAGCTAAATATATCAAGTCGTGCGCTGCTTTCGAACACCAGGAGGCAACAGTACCTGGCTCTGCGATTTCTTGTGGTCCTCGTTACCACCGAGTCTCTGAGGAAACCCATCTCTAAAGCTAAAAAGGATTTGAGCACAATTACTTTGGCATTCCTTAAAAAACGCGCGTGAGGAAGCGGTGTTAACCGAAAAAGAAGGTTGCCCCTTAATAACCGAGATCTGACGACAAGGACGCAATCATGGAAGACCAAAACCAAAGACAGAGTGAAGAGAGTGATTTGGTACCAGCAGAAGGAGAAAGAGAAGAATAGTAAGTAAAATCACCTAGTGGTTCCCATAAAGGCCATCAGAGTGGCGGCCTCAGGCGTCGCCTACCTTAAATGCACAAACATGTTCCTTTCACAACGCTCTTACTCCTTAACCATAACAACCCACAACCCTCTGTCTCCGCAACGCACCCCATACTTTTATTGCACCTCTGCTCACTCGAACTGCATAGCATGATGGATCCGAAGCGCAATTTTGAGCAAGTGGATATTGGATCCTTCCACCGTCAAACTTTCGAGGACCGCGTAAGGCAACACTCCCCATCCAAGAATAAAGTAAGACTGACGGCTTTCAGTTTCCCCACGAGGACGGCTTTCCTGCACCTAATCTTCCAGAGGTTGCGAGATGGAGAAATAACTTGTGCGCGCTCTCGCAGAGATTCAATGTGAGTGCGATAGAATAACCTATTGAGGTGATGCTAATTGATACCCAAAGTTATTTTTCGTGATTTGTGGCGACGAGATTCATGTTACCATTCCGAAGAACGTTGAGCATAAACTGCCGGGCAAACCAGATCTTGTCATTCCAATTCCTGCGACCCTCGAATCATCTAGGATTGAGGGCGACATCGATTTTAGCAATGGACATTACGCCAACCATATTATCTGCGGCGATCTAGGCCACGAGGAGATTATCCTACTGTCTTGTGATGATGGGGATGTAGTTGCATTTTACACCTTGGCCATCTGGAACCGCATCGAAGCGTTGAACCCTAAGCTTGGGGGGAGTGCAACTGTTGAGGTCAAGCCGTAAGTTCAATATCCTTCGCCCCCTCTTCCTCGTGAATCGCGCTCATTCCTATAGTTTATTCCACGAGAATGTCGGTGTGAGTGCTTGGGGTTTGTCGATCCACGAAAGATCTCGACTTATCGCAGTTTCTACCAATCTTTCGCAAGTCCACCTCTTTGGCTTTGCCACAAAACACAGACCGAGGCAACCGGGGTCGCAGCCGATCAGCCCAGAATCACTAGTTACCGCTGAGATCTACGAGGAGTTGAGAGATGTTTCCCCTTCATCAGTGGAGGATCATCGATACAATGGCTATAAATTTACATACCAGATGGGAATTGGAGCTCATAATATCCCAAGCATTGCATTTGTCAGCAATCCTCTCGGCGATGCGGAGCTGATTCTTGCGTCGGACGTTCGCGGACACTTGGTAAGTAACCAACCGTCATATATTTTGCCAGAAAGGCAATTCTAATTAGTTTCTAGTGGAAAGTCAAGCTATGGGATACAGGAATACACGAGCGTGCTGAGCTTTTTTCACAGGGTACAGTGCCTGGAGAATGGTCAGTCTCTCGTTCCTTTTCTGAGATACAGAAGGCCTTTTACTGACTTCCTAGGGGTTGGTGTGTTTTGGTATTACCTCCGAATAGCTTCAAGCTCGCACAGAGCGCACCAGAAGCACTTGGTTTCAATAATATAGCCGAGGGGGTACAATTCCAAAATCCGGCAAGGGACAACGGACTGGGGGGGACATACCTAGATATCAGGGATAGCAAATTTGAGGTCATCGATCAGACTACCAGAATTCGCCTCAACATTCCTGGGAAGTATAAGCTCGAAAAAGAGCCAGCAGATGGGGATTTGGACTCGGACGAAGAACTTTTCCCGGGCGTACCAGCGGCAGCATCACGCGACCCACAAGCTTCTTCTCCCACTCGCCGACTTTCAATTAATCTCACCCTAAACAAACTCATCAATGACAGCGCTGCTAAACTCGGTACTGGAGCGAGAACAAGGGTCGACGATGATCGAGTCCTAAATCACGAAATCTTCCGTCAGATGGTCAACACAATCCTCTCGAAACTACAAACTCACGGCGACTGGACAAGAGTCAAACATCGTGCAATTCTGAGCATGCACAAACAAGACCCAATCCCCATCGAAAACACGCCAGAATCTCTCCAAGCATCAGAATTCCACCTCCCCTCCGGCGCAACAATCCTCCGCACATTCAACCACTCCGTTCAACTTACTCCACCAACTCGCGGTCTCCCTCGGATTGTGTGCACACACCTTATCCGCCACCCTCTTCGTCGTCTCCCAGAATTCCTCGAACAGCCGAATAGATTGAATATGTGCCTTCACCTCGCACCTCTACACCTCATAGTCGCTGCTTCTCAGGCTGGTGATACGGCCATACTCTCTCTAACTCGCCTAGAAAGTGGGTTTTCTAATTTCGGACCGGTTGTGGGATTTAGAGTTGAGCATCTAATTCCTTTCATCAAGCATATGCCGAAGAATAATGATAGGAAAGTTTTGCTTGGGATTGCTGCTAGTAGGGTTGTTGGTGCGGGGGGAGTGCGGATTGGAGGGGAGTCCGGGGGTGAGAGGTGGAGGATTTTGATGTATTTTGCTGATCATTCGGTGGTTAGTTATGAGGTTTGGAGAGGGGGACATGGGGATGTGGTGATTATTTAGGGGGTTTGAGGAGGATTTATGTGTGTTTGATACCCTGGGTGGGCCTTTTTTTTTTAAGAGAATGAAAGATGAATCGTTTACTCTAATGATGGTATTTTGATAAGTGACTAATTTTCGGTTGTAGAAAGCACGAAAAATGTTATAAGTATTGCCTTGTGTAAGTTGATATGTTCTCTTTAGTTTCGTAG
The DNA here is from genome assembly GCA_001399465.1 of Hymenoscyphus scutula. Lineage (NCBI taxonomy): Eukaryota > Fungi > Ascomycota > Leotiomycetes > Helotiales > Helotiaceae > Hymenoscyphus > Hymenoscyphus scutula. The sequence continues at coordinate 70,239 of LKTO01000038.1, read as the reverse complement.
ACGTAGTAAGATAATATGATTAGTTATATAAAGAATACATAATAATAAGAAATCTATTAAAATATTTAAATTATAATTTTATAGAACGTTATTTATTAAGTAAAGTTACTTAAAAATTATTGAGATAATTAACTAAGTCGAAGAGAGAAACGATTTAATAGAAAACTTAATAATCTCTCTATCTAGAGTAATTCTACTTAATATTCAAAAATGTTCTTATAAAATTAGATAATTAAATAATATATATAAAGGTTAAACTTTCTAGAGAATAATAAAATATTATATATTAGAGTAATTTTAATTAATTTCTAATAATAATTTATTAAACTCGAATAATATAGTTTCTTATCTAAATATTAGATTTATACATAAAATATACTAAGAGTATTAATCTTAAAAGTCTACTTCTGAAATTAAATTATCTAAATTAGTTAAAGTAATAAAATTATTTATAACGTGGTTTAACAGTACCCTGCGCATATCAGTACCCTGCGTACTCTAAAACCTATACAAAAAGCTGCTTAGTAAGCAGCTCTAACTTTTTATTCTATTATTGAAAAAAGCTAAAATTGAAAACCTACATTTAGTAGTATATAAAGAAATATACTATAGAGTTTTAGATGCGTAGTAATTATAATCACTTAATTATTAAAGAAATGAAAAACAAATCATAAATATAGAGGTAATTTTAAGCGAATCGTTAACTACAATTAGTGAACGTCTGAAATTTTGTATTTTATTTGTTTATATAGTAATAAAACTATAGTTTTAATTTTAGCTTTTTTTATATATAAACTAAAAAGTTAGAGTCGCTTACTAAGCAGCTTTTTATATAGGTTTTAGAGTGCGCAGGGTACTGATATACGCAGGGTACTGTTAAACCACGTTACTATTTTACTATATATATTATTTCTAGTAACTAGTTTTTAGTTCGAAAATCTTTAGAAGGTAAAGGTATAATAAAAGAGGACTTTAAGACTACTTTAACTTCTTATTAGTTTATGTTTTATTTAATTTCCGTTTATTATATTTTTAAGTCTAAGACATTTTTCTAGTTTTCGTTTCTTATCTCGTTAGAGTAAGAGAGAATTTCTCTTTTTATTTTATTCTTAAATAATAAAATCAGGTAAGAATAGAGAGTCTATTTCCATTATGAAATTAAGAATATAACGGACTACTAAATTATACTTAACAAATTTTCAATTCGTACTCAAAGGTTCGTATAGAGATAAAGACGTCGGTTAAATAGACTAGAATTATCATAGTAGATTCGAGATATTAAGTAAATAGATCTTAATAACAAGAATATAAAGATGAGAACTTTAGAAAGTCTTTCGAATCTCTATTTTACCCTATACGGAACGGAAGGTCTAACTAACAGATTCTGTTTCACAACGTATAATTTTAATAACCCGATGTCATCCTACTACTAACTACGAAGTATCCCCTGGAGTGCCATCAGGATCACCTTTTTCTAAACCTACCTTTAATACGGCTGCATCGAGCAACAACAAGGTAGAATAAAATCCATAGAGGGATTATTTACCTGTCGAAGCTAGTATTTATTAAGTTTAAAAGTGTTTTTACAAAAATTTAGCGAGTTAAAACGAAGAAGAAAAGGCCACACAGACAAAGGTGATCCTGATGGCACTTCAGGGGATAGAATCCTAATTATAGAATTAAGAATCTACAGAATGCTAAGTGCTCGTCTTGCTAATATATCTTATAACTTTACTAGAAGTCGATTCCTTATATTATTATCTAAGGGAATAGAAGGAAATGAAACTGTGTACGTATAGTTGTCTTCTCCTGTTAATGCTTTAAATATGCCGCTTTACTACTTACTAAATAAATTAAAGAACTTGGTTCTATAATACTAGACTCTTTTGAAGTTAACTCTAGATATCCTACTAGCATTAGTTCCTATCTTCCAAAGAACAGACTATCCAGACCTAGAAGTCTCAAAAAAACTAGGCTTACTTTCATTCTAAACTCTTAATCGAGTACTTATTTTCAAAACCTTAGGAGATCTACATAGGATATAAGAACTAATTTTCTAGTAAAAATTAACAGTTGACTTAACCTACCTAGATCTAGAATAGTTAAGTGAATCTAAGATAACGTCCTGCTTAGAACTCACTAAATCTTTATCTAGTATTACTATTACATAACTAGAGCGTAAGAGGTGTTTAACCTCCTTATATAGGATTCGAGAGGATTAGTATCAAAAAGCGAATTACGTGACTTATTTATAGAGAGGTGATTGTGAATCTGGTACCCACCCTCATACATAGTTAAACTGGTAATTCACTTACTAATACTACTCCTTTTATAAAGGAGTGCCTACAGAGAGCGCCATGTGAAATCTCACAGTGGTGCAACGTAGAATACACATTGATCCTAAGCTTTTGGATGCAATTCAAGTTTGTAGATACATTAGAATGGTTAAAGGCTTTTTCTAATTTTTGTCATAGGATGAGCTACACACAGAGTAATTATGAAGTTTTAGGTTTTAGTATTACTATTCAAGATTGCTACACGTGAAATTAGAATGGTTTCAATAGCATGAAGAAAGCAATTGTATCATTTATCGTGGATCGCCTATTTTATGACCTGTTTAATAGACTCTATTTTGGAGCTATAGATACAGAGGCGATATATAGCGTCAATATGGAAGGTATAGATTCATAGACAGAGTCAGATGGTTCAAATCTGAGTTTGTTTGATCAAAGAAGTTTATGTGTGTAATTCTCAGAAGGGAGTGCTTATTGCATAAGTGATTGACCGTTAAGGAGCGTTCTTTCCTATTCCCCCTTTCCGCCTAAGCCACAACAAAAGAATCCCTCTCACAACTTCGCCTTCTCCCCCTCCCTACCCGCCTCATCCCTCAAAACCCTCTTCAAAATCTTCCCACTAGCATTCTTAGGAATCCCCCCCACAAACCTCACACCCCCAGTCAACCTCTTAAACCCCGCCAACCTCACCGCACACCACTCCACCACCTCTTCCTCACCCATCTCCCCCACACCTCCCTTCCCCTCTCCCCAACCCGGTCTCCTCACCACATAAGCCCTAGGACATTCCTCTCCATGTCCATGAACCTGTACCCCGATAACGGCCGCATCTACAATTCCCGGATGCATTAGAAGTACACTCTCTATTTCCGGTGGCGCAACTTGGAAACCTCGTACTTTGATGAGTTCTTTTTTTCGGTCGACGATGTACCATTTTTTGCTTGTGGAGGAGCAGTAGACTATGTCGCCTGTTTTTATGAAGTTTTCGCTGTCGAAGGATGAGGTGGTGGCGAGGGGGTTTTGGAAGTAGGATTTTATTACTGTGGGGCCGCGGATACAGACTGTGAGGAGGGATGGTTAGGAAGAGGGATGGAAGGAGATGAGAGAGGGATGGGAAACGCACGTTCTCCTGTTGTGTCGTAGGTTGTTATCTCCTTTCCGTTATCGTCGATGAGTCTGGGACACGATTAGACACTTCTTGGAGGAAAGGGGGAAGGAGCGGAGGGGGAAAAGTGACTTACTTTGCTTCAAGATTTGGTATTATCCTCCCAATACTCCCCGTATCATCATCTTCGGGATAATAAAACATAGCAGCAACACAACTCAACTCCGTCATTCCCCACACCCTAAAATTACAGAGTCAGTCTCACATTACTTCTCAACCCAGACATACCTCTCTTAACTTCCACTTCTTCGTATTAATGAGAGGTCTACTTACTGCAAAACAAAACACTCATCCACCAATAACTTCTTTAACGCTAACTGACTCTCCTTCCCTAACGGCGCTGCTCCAACTAAAACACTCCTTAAGCTCTTAAGCGAGTATTTCTTCGTAATAGGACTCATGATAATGCCAATCACAATCGGCGGGACAATTGCCAATTCATTGACTTGAAATCTATCTATTGCCTCAAGAAATTCCTCGAGATCAAAGCGTCGCATGATGACTGCCGGAGTGCCAGCTTTGAGGATCGTACAATGCGCCACTGTTGTATCGGTTAGGGGAAAAACTCGGTTTACTGCATTAAATAAGGTAAGCGAAAAAGGAATGAGGAAGGTACCTGGTACACAAGCAGCATGAAACATGGGGAGACAGAGTAAACGTATTTGCTAAAATAATCAGTCAAACCCAAGAGAGGAAAAAAGAAAAAAAGGAGAGACAGACCTTATAAGGTTTCGGATTAATCTCCTGCGTAAGCGTATGCTCAGCAACAAAATTCAAATGACTTAAATTAGCAGCCTTCGGTAACCCCGTCGTTCCAGAACTAAACAACCTCGCGGCCGTCGTCTCCGCAGCTAATACTTCATCGTCGAATCGTTCCCATTCTTTCTCGCCATGATCTAGAAGTACTTTCCAGGAGCTGAATCCTGAGGGTAAAGGTTGTCCTAGGACATCGAAAAACCAGATCTTATCTGAAGATATCTTGCATTCTTTTGAGGCTGAGAGGATGTTGGGGAGCAATTCTGGTTCTGTGATGATGAATTTTGTGGCGGCGGTTTTGAGGTGGTGGGTGAGTTCAAAGGGGGTGTATGATGGGTTAGTGCCGGAGAAGATACCGCCTGCTGCTATGATGCCCAGGAAGAGAATTGAGTAGTTGATCTTGGGGGGTGTTAGCGAAAGGAGAAGAAGGGTGAGGTCAATGGGAATGGACGAACGTTATTGAATGAATGGATACAAACGCAATCTCCCTTCTGCAGACCAGCTGCATGGAGACCTGCGACGAGTCTTTTGACGAGAACTCGTGCTTGGTTTAGGGAGATAGAGTTTTTGGCGTTTTTGGCGTCAATGTACATCTAGTAACCTAGATCAGTACTGTAATGGAACTATCCTGGGGGTGAATTGAATTGATGTCGTACTTACAGGTTTATCTTGATCATATTGCGGATCATCGAATATCCACGATGTAATGTCTTTATTCTGAATCGGTACTCTCTCAGTAGGTGGGAAAAACACCATGATCGCGAATTCTGAATCTGATAATTCAACATGAAAGTTGGATGAGAAGGTGAAAAGAGAGTGCTGGTGTCAGGTTGGTATTCCTTCAGCTCGGCACTACCACGTTGTAGTGGCTGCAAGTTTGTGTTTCTCGAATGCGGGGTGCCATAGGGCCGTTCTGTCCTAGCGTCTCCAACTTACCTTCTTGATACGTAAAAAAATCGCTCCTTCGCCATGTTAGCCAATGGAGCTTCCATTTCTGTACTAACAAGTACATACTGCAACGGGAAGTACGAAAGGACAAGGGTTAAAGCGGATTCAAGCATCTGACAGGGGCAGCCTTCTAGAGACGAATAACTCTATTAGTAACCTTATATCGCCACAGCAAACATATATGAGACCGCTCCGAGATGTCCACTGAACAAAACAAAGACGAGAATACCTCGGGGCAGAGCGATAGATCAAATTCAGAATCCACCATATCTGTGAGAGAATACAACGAGCTGAGCGGGAATATGCATCCTTAGTACCAACATCCTTATCATCCGAGTACCTGAGTAACGCTTCCTCGGTCCAATGAAAACCGTGATGGCTCTCCCGCTGTACTCTCAACAATTGGTGTCCCAAGATAATCTGCGCAATTAGAAACAACATTCTCACTCGCAACCTCGCGATCAAAATGCAAGATAACGATCTCCTCCTGAGTATTCTCTCCGATAAGCCACCGCTCATCCCCACAAATTTTACCCTTCCCAAGTAATTGCTGCCAGAGATCGTCTCGAAGAGATATCTCGTAACCGGGGCCAGTCATTTTGATCTTGGGTTTGATGTTGATGGATATCGTTTCGAGCATGAAGCAATGTCTTGCGCTAAAGACAACGCCTGCGTTTGCATCCATTGCTTCTGTTATAGTAAGATACGGGAATTCCTTTTCTTTTGTTAGCTTTCCGTCGTAGCAAGGGATTCTGGGTCGTATGTTCACCTCGTGCCTCCAACATGGTGCTGTTCCAGGACTTCTATCGTCCAAATCACGTTCACAGAAAGATAAATTGACATCCCCATCGGCTCCGCATTCATCCTGCCAATGAGGCCCAGTAGCAAACGGTATCCCAGTACTCTTTACTTTGTGGAGTCTTGGATGCACATTGCTTGATTGAGCTCCAACGAGCCTAACTATAGTATTAGATATTCAAGGCTAATAATAAAGTAACTTGGATAATACTTGCCATCTGTGGTCTTCGGAGATAACATACACGTTGCTCTCATCCAATTCCAGTCCTCGAAAAGTCGGACTTGAGCGTTGTCTGATTCCATAGAAGCCCAGATCTGAGAATGCAAACCGCCGAATGACGTTCGGTCCCTTGCTCTCGTCTGTGGGTTTACGGTTGCCTGTTGGATCGGTACTTGGCCTATAAGCTGACGGCTGGGAGATATCCCAAACTGCTAGAACCTCAATGGGCTCATCTTCCCCCCAGGCGCTGCGGTTGGGTTGCCATATGTATATCGCGTAGTGGTTTTTGTTGTGCGTGCTGTAGAATCGATCTCTTGAGTTTAAGGGAAATCCTAGGAAGTGGATTTTCCATTCATTCCTAGTCATGATTAGTTCGAGCTACTTGAAACAAGAGCAAGGAAGGGATGAACCTGAAGACGGCCTGATATTTCCCGCTCTGTAAATCAAGACATATATCGAAAGATGTTGTGAAATGTCGATGCACTTTTTCATATTCGTTGAGTTGATGATAAGAATCCGGTTCACACCATTCGACAATGAGCGTCTTCTCCTTCAGTCTGATTCTCCTAACAATTTTGTTTTTCGAATCAATGTCAATTCCGTTCATTATTCTTGCACTCAAATCATAAACAGCATAACTCTTCAACTCAGCCGATGGGAAAACCAATAGTCCACCATCGTAGGTCCAAAGTGTATCCGGATAATGAAATAATGCCGTCTTTTCCTCAAATTGTAGATGTCGTCGCCACGGAACTACGGGATATGATCGAGACCACGAAGGAACCAAGAACGACTTCCCCAAACCCGCTTTCTCAATGCCTCGCGGTCGACCAGATTGTAAATGATGGTATCGTCTCGCAACCCCCAAGAACTTCTCCGACCAATCATTACATGCTCGCCAATCCTCAACGTGGCGCAACTCCTTGACCCTTGGGAAATGATGCAGCAGAAAGTGGTGGTTGAGTTCATTTTCCGTGAAGGCCTCGTGGAATGGTTTGTTCACCCGACGGTTGGCTATCAGATCCTTGGGAGAGAGCTGATCTACGATCAAGAGGAATATCTCGCTAGGTAGATCGGTGAGAAGCATCTTGGAGGGGTTGTAAGGAGGAGATCTGAGGGAAGAATCTTAAGATGTTTGGACTTCCTGATTTGAGCTCGTCCCTCTGCCGAGTCATCACTTGATACACTTTCTTTCGGAGCTTTCCGTTGGGCAACAACGAGATGTTTGGGGATCAAAGGGTTTGTGTCTTCGAACAATATATGAAGAACCCAGAAAGACAAAATGAATACAGAATAATATTATCAACTTTCAGTTCGAATATGTGGTTCTGGTGGAGCTGTCGATTGTGATATCGTAAGTCCGGCAGTCGGCAGAATAGCTCGAACATGGTTTGGCCCAGACAACAAAAAGTAACACTTAAGGTTAAGTACCTAAATGGTTCCAGTATAATTTTTAACAATTTCCCTTCTTCAAAAGTAGTGAAAAGAAAATACAAAGGATAAATACAATTGACTACAAGTAACAGTAGGTAGAGTAGACTGGAAATGTCAGTGAAATGTCAAGTCGTTAGCAAGAAGCCGGTCCCGGGGCCGGTGAATGCCAAAGAAAGATGGGGGCGCACGTCCTCTAGCATAAGCCCAGGGTGCTAAGCCAGGTCCATTTCTCCGTCACTACCCACCTTTAACCTCGCTATCGGTCGGGGAGAGCTTCGGAATGAAGCTTCCAGTCCCAAGTCAAATACTGCAAATACTACACATAGAGGGTTCAGCAGTTGGTTGATTGTTCCCTCTACAATAAAACACCAAAAATAACAATTTACGAAATGCGTCGAGCTTTCACACGAACCCTCCCTGCAGCTGCAGCAAGAGCACGAGCTCCTCGCTGCTCACCGCAACCTTTCAGAATGCCCTCCTCGGCCGAAAACACCAAGATAGCTACGAGACGATTGCATGCCACAGCACAACACCTGAAGCCCGCTTCCGCTCCCGCATATGCCACCGAAGACTATCCTACCTCCCACGAAAAGATTGCCAATGTACAAGATACCCCATATTTTATTGACAACAAGTTCTTGAAGTCGGAAACTACCCACTTCATTGACTTACACGACCCCGCTACCAACAATCTCGTTACAAGAGTTCCTCAGAGTACGGATGCCGAACTTAAGGCTGCGGTGGAGAGTGCGACTAAGGCTTTCCCGGCATGGAGGGCCACGAGTGTGATGGCTAGACAGCAGATCATGTTTAAGTTTACTCAGTTAGTACGGGATAACTGGGATAGATTGGCTGCAAGTATTACCTTGGAACAGGGCAAGACCTTTGCTGGTAGGGGACCCAATTGAAACTTTGGGCTGGATAGATGCTAACAGATTTGCAGACGCCAAAGGCGATGTTCTCCGTGGTTTACAAGTTGCTGAAGGGGCCTGTAACATCCCACAGCAAATGGTAGGAGAGGTGCTCGAGGTGGCTAAGGATATGGAAACAAGAAGTTACAGAGAGCCTCTAGGAGTTGTTGCTGCGATTTGCCCTTTTAGTAAGTCAATTGGAAGCTATAGTTTAAATATGCTAACATATCCCCAGACTTTCCCGCCATGATTCCATTATGGTCGATTCCAATTGCAACTGCAACAGGAAACTGCCTCATCCTCAAACCTTCGGAACGAGACCCAGGCGCCGCCATGATCTTGGCCGAGCTCGCTGAAAAGGCTGGCATGCCACCCGGAGTTCTGAACATCGTTCACGGAGCAGCCAAGACTGTAGACTTTATCATCGATGAGCCAGCCATCAAGGCTATAAGTTTCGTCGGAAGCAATCGTGCTGGAGAATACATCTTCTCGCGAGGTTCAGCAAACGGGAAGCGCGTGCAAGCCAACTTGGGTGCCAAGAACCACGCAGCCATTCTCCCAGATGCCAACAAACAACATGCGCTTAATTCGATTGTCGGTGCTGCTTTTGGTGCTGCTGGTCAGCGTTGTATGGCTTTGAGCACCTTGGTTATGGTAGGCGAAACAAAGGAGTGGCTCACTGAGCTGGCTGAGAGTGCCAAATCCCTCAAGGTTGATGGAGGATTCGAAGCTGGTGCCGATCTTGGACCAGTCATCTCACCACAGAGCAAGGAGAGAATCGAGGCTTTGATTGATAGTGCTGAGAAGGAGGGCGCCACTATTCTCTTGGATGGACGTGGATTCAAGCCAGCCAAGTATCCTAACGGAAACTGGGTTGGTCCAACTATCATCACCAACGTTAAGCCACACATGAAGTGTTATACAGAGGAGATCTTCGGTCCAGTTTTGGTCTGCCTTAATGTCGAGTCTTTGGATGAGGCTGTTGATCTTATCAATGCTAACGAATATGGGAACGGTGTTGCTATTTTCACCAAATCTGGAGCTACGGCTACAGCATTCCAGAAGAATATTGAGGCTGGACAGGTTGGAATCAATGTGCCCGTAAGTACCCATCTTTCTCCTCCTCATCCCTTCCCAACTCCCCATACCTCAAAGTTGGAAATACTAATGCTGTCAACCTAGATTCCCGTCCCCCTCCCCATGTTCTCCTTCACCGGAAACAAGAAGTCTATTGCCGGTGGTGGAGCGAGTTACTTTTACGGCAAGCCGGGACTGCAGTTTTACACACAATTGAAAACTGTTACTAGTTTGTGGAGGAGTGAGGATGCTATTAGTAAGGCGGCGGATGTTTCTATGCCTACTCATTCTTAAGTTTATTAAAAAAAGTTGAGGGGATGGGGAAGGGGTTGAGAGTGGGTTGGGTGAGTGTAGATATGAATGAATGAATTTGCTTTTTTCTTCTCTATTGTGTGTGTGTAAGGGCTGCTCTCGTGGTGGCGTGGGGGATACTAGGGGAGACGGGGTTTGTAGTACTTATTTAAGAGTGAGTGACTTTGAGTGGGTGAAGGGAGGGGATTGGGGAGGGGGAATTCTAGAAGACAGTTTTGGTTATGGTTTTTGGTATTAGTGTTGATTATATAGCATGATAACATTTATATAATAATTCCGAAAGTAGTCAAACGAAATCTACTCTCTAAAGGGCGGAAAAGGTACTTCAAGTTTGGGGGAGACTACTACTGAGGTTTGTACTAACTTTTACGACTATGGAATATTGCCTATTAAGAGAAAGAGCGAAAGACTTGAGAATAATGGTATTTTTATCCGAGAGCATATTATTCGTCTAAATCCCTACACGAGACAAAGGTCAGAAGTGAAAGACGCGGATTAGAACATAAACGTAAGATCTGGTTTCGGAAGCAAGTGGGATTTTCGACGATGAGTGGAGTTTGTTGTAGAATTTACTCCTTCTGGGATAAGTTCCTGGAAACTCTCCAACGTTTGTAATGACATTAGGGGAGATCAGTAAGAGGGATTGGTATAGATATCGCTGTTATCTACACAGAAAGTGACATGTTGGCGCTGATAGCTGTTGCAATTGGAGAATGAGGGAAGGGTTTCTCAGCAACGTTTTAAAATCATTGTGAGGGAAATGTCAGGTCGGTGCGGTGGTAATCCCACAAGCTGGGGAGCAAGTTAAAAGCCTAAATGGGTACATGAACGATGGAGTTTATAGCGCAAATTTTTGAGTATCAACCGTTCTAGCTATCGCTCGAGTTCGTCTAGTTTTAGTCCTAAATCACTCCTGAGCCTTCAAATAAAATCATAAAAATAAACCGAAAATTCAAGTACATATTTTACTTGTTATTTGATTACTCAACGAAAGCCCAGGGCGACATGGATTCGGCCTACGATTTTAATGATGTTCTACTATATTATATAATCTACTGAAACTCTCCACGGGCAATGCCTGCCTGTCAATACCTCACCTCCCTCGCTTATCATTAAGCATTTCTCCCCCGAGCACTACAACACACACTACCACTTGCATTGAAAATTGGATGAAACGAATGAAGTGGATCTTCTGGATTTCTATTTCCAATTCAAGCCTCTTTGGGCTTATCGTTAGGCTCATTGGCTCAGCCACATATGTCGCACAGCCACCGCCACCGTCACATAAAATGCAACAACGGGAAGGTCTGAATATTGGCGTGAAGAAAGTGACTCACACAAATAACACTCAAATTCACGTCGAGGATTAAGCTTTGATACTTGATGCTTCACTCTGGCATCTCACCTAACTGTTGGCACATTAAATGGCCAAACGAATGAGCGATGGATTCCTCTTCCAGAGACCTTGTCCTCTTTAAGGCTCATCGATTTCTGTACAAACCTATATTAGCGACAGAGTTCCGCGTTATACATCTCCTTCCAGGAAACTTTCACGATGAAATTGAATGCGTCTTGGAAACTCGTTCCTTCCAGGTCAAAACTCGTTACGAGGCACTTTCATATCAATGGGGCGATGAATCGAATACAAAGCCAATTCGCATCGCGCGTTGGCAGTCTTCCTCCCAGCCAAAGTTACAAATCTTATCCAAAACTCTGCCAAAGATGGTGACTGGAGTTTTGGCAATGACATCGAGAACGTTGCAGACTGCACCTAAAAGTTATACTATCTCTTTATGGATACTTGGTTGGGTTCTCGCGACTGTACCAGTCTGGCGATTCCTCATGCCTCTTCCTATCGAAAAGCCCGATTGGGTACCCGCATTCTTTCCCCGCGACGCGTATATTGGACTGTTGTGTATATTATTCGGAGCAGCCGCTGTTGATGCTTTGAGAAAAGCATACTGGCTGGTTCTCGAAATCAAAGAGACGAAGCCCTGGCTTCTGGCGTACCACTTTAAGACCAACAAGCGACAATCTTTTGAGTTCGAGACGACATTGCATGTAGCAGCCAACCTGGCTCTAGCCTTGCGTCATCTTCGACGCAAAAAACGTGCGAGAACACTATGGGTGGATGCCTTGTGTATCAACCAGGAAAACGAAGACGAAAAATCCGTGCAGATCCAACGGATGGACTGGATTTATGCGAATGCAGCTCCTATAGTGGTATGGCTTGGAGGATACCATGGACTTGGGGAAGAAGAGAAGTCTACACAGGAAGGTGTGATCTGCGAGCACCAAGATCAGATTCGGGCTGCTTTCGATTATATCTGGTATTTGAGTGGATGGCGCCTCATTTTTGGCTTCTATTTTGGTCGTGAGGAGAAGAAAAGATTTCGAGAGTCACGTTCAGGTCTTTGTGAAATTGCTAGACGAGGATGGTGTAAGCATACTTTCGCTCTATTAAGCTCGAACTGTAAATATCGGGAGCAAGTCGCGCCCTTACAAAATGCCCCAGGGTTCTGCGTCAGCGAGAAGACATACGCTAATTTCTTGTAGGGGAGAGGTTATGGGTTCTTCAAGAAGTAGCACTGGCGACGGGACCTGTCCAGTTACAATGTGGCGACTATACATGCGACTTCGGAGAGTTTGGTTCTGCCCAATATGCCCTGATGAAGAAATACCCTAAAGATAAAATCTTACAGAACGATTTCCGGCCCATTGAACATTTCCGTAGTACCATCAAGGACTTTCAATATTCCTCCTTCCATGACAAAGAGGGGGAGCTCACCAAAATGACCTCCGATCTATTGATGAAAGCATTTGGTTTCTTCTTCCGTGCCGTAGCCGAAGAAGGGGAAGTTGGCCGGTTCCATGATTTACCTTTTGCCCAGAGACTTCATAGAATCTTGCTCAAAACCGCAGGTCGATTCAAGTGTCGTGACGATAGGGATAGACTACATGCCGTGCTTGGTATTGCTGGAGGTGCTTCGACAGGAAAGGCTACTAAGATGGCAAATCTTGTGGAATATCTCAGTAGTCACCCAATGCGCATGGCGGTCACCACTCAATTCGACGGTGTATGGAATACTTCCAGTTTTCGGTTCAAGGTATGCACTATCACGTTTTCTGTACTCTACGCTCTATGGGGAGTCTTTTATGATTCCAGGGCAAAACATTGGACTATCAATCGACCCGACTATGTTGTGGCTGGTCATAGAAAGGTAGTTAGCGCGGTAGGAAGTGGCCCGAGAGGACGGCCGAGTAGAGCCGAATTTTTCACCTCTGTGGCAAGTTATATCGCCCGAGAGACAGGAAGTCTTTCCTTTCTCGATTTGGCTACCTGTGGAGAGGATGATGATAAAGAGATGCCATCGTAAGTCAGATTCTCAGAACTATTTTGCTATCACCCAAGTTTCGGGTCCACAAGGGGAATTTCTCGATTGTTTCACAAAAGAGGAACACCTTAAAGACTTTCAAGCTAACCACTGTCCGCCAAAACAGATGGGTGTCCACTTGGTCAAGAGAGCTCAGTAAACCTGCGTACGATTTTGCTATTCGCACCAAAAAAGACCAAGCGCAAGATATGTTCGAGATCACGGAGGAAGGAAAAATACTACAACTTGTAGGACAGACTAGAGGTCGAATAATTGTTTTGACGCCCGCGAAGCTGAATGATATGCAGCTGTCACCATGGCACGGTGCATTTGAAAAGCTTCTTATGCTTCCCAGCAGCTGCAAACGCATCATTGGGTCTGCTTTACAACTCATTGGCACCATCATGGTAGACAATGAGTCTCCTATACGAAGCGAGGAAGAAAAGAAGTTGATATCGCAGACGTTTAATCTAATAAACTTTCTCCTCGAAGAGGGACTAAAGCGTCTGCAAAACGGTGGATCAACAGCTGTATACATCCTCGGAACGACTCCCCAGGTTGGATTTTTGAGAGCTGGCGAAGCGATAAAGGGAGACCGGCTCTTGTATGTTCCTGGATGCTTCCACCACTTAGTATTACGACAAACAGCACCAAAGAGTTTTCGTTGGAAACTTGTTGCTTTGGTGGAAATAGTAACAACCAAGAAAAGGGGCTGCTCAAAGAGCAGATGGGACAAACTTCTGAAAGACAAAGCTGTTCATAGATATGTTATTGAGTAAATGAGAGCTAATTCAACGATTATTGAATCTGCAGCATGTACAGGGACGAAGTTACTCAACACGTGATTCATTGATCCCAGCCATGACAACGGATTAATTTAGTCAATTACCTTACTAATCTTACTTTAGACTATCTGAAATTGGGCTGGTAAATTCAATGAATTGGACATAATATTTAGTAGGATTTAGTGTAATTAAGTCAATGGAATATGAGATGCATAAGAATATGGAGAATTGAACGAAAATAATTCATCTGGTATGTTCTCTTAGCCTATTCAAACATATGACAATATCTAGAGTAAACATGTCAAACAATAAAGATCTTATATTTTTTGAAGGTATTAAGTCTAACGTAGATATCTATTTGACCTAGACAAGGTTTCCTTAAAATAATCAAGTAAAAATGTTCTAAACAATTAACTTATTTTAATGCACTTTAGAGTAATGACATTTTTATCAATTTTTATATGTTTGTCTCGACATATTTGGTCAATTCCATGATTAGCGAAGGAAATACACCAGTACAGGTATTTCTGAATGCCAATGGTGGCCATCCCTCGTTCAGTCACCTCGCCAACACAAGGTTACCATAACAACGTGAAATGGAATGTTAATTGTAAAGCAAGAGAACTACGACCGCATACCCAGCTTGACAAACATAAATGACATCTCGTACCGGGCCGAAATTCGGGCAGCTATCAAAGAGCCAAGAAAAAGACCTGATAAATATCCACTCTGGCCAGCATCGTGAGCTAAGGGCCAATTCCCAGATTCTGGGAAGCTTATCTCGAATTGTGGAGCGTGGTGGGGGCTTATGAATAGATCTGACACTGACCCCAAAATGATATGGAAAAAAATGGAAATAGATAATCTGGACTGTTTTTCATGGCAAAACAGTTTCCAATATCTGGGAAGTTGCACTGGAGTGAAAGAAGTAATTGCTTCGTATGTGTTTGTGTACATTATATTAAATAGATCCTTAGAAGTTTTACGTTTTGGGTACTCTTGAGGTATATTCTACCAACAAGAATCCCAAATCTTCTCCATGCGAGTCATATCAGCTCTCTCCTTTCCTGGATTCTCATCCCAATGTCTGCATTCCTCATCAACCTCTGCCTTTCCGGTCACCAAATCTGCCTCGGCTGGGTTCACAGGCTTTGTTCGTTTCAAGACCTTCCACAAAGTGTACATGAAAGCAGAGAATGCGACACCAAAATAAGATGTGATGAAACCTTGAACATCAAATGGCTTGAAGGTGTTCCAGCCAGAGAAGAAGATCGTGACACACCCCGTTCCGATGGCCCAATAAGCGAAATATGGCATGAAAGGAGCTTTCCATGGGAGAGTGTCACGAGAAATTCCCTGTGCGTTGAGTGCGCGATACCAGCCGATGAAAGTAACGATATATCCAGTGTAACTGAGAACGAAACCGATAGTAGCGAGATTAACAAACCACCCAAAAACGACTACGGATGAAGAACTTGCTACCATGAATGCGAGGCATCCAATAAGTGCAGGTACGGCGACGGTGTAGATTGGAACACCGGCCTTGGTACATTTCTTGAAAATTTGAGGAGCTTGTCCGTCTAAAGCGAGGGAATATAGGGTTCTCGATGCTGCGTAGAGGTAGGCGTTTCCACAGGACCAGGCGGAGAGTAGAATGAGGAGATTGATGAAGGATGGGAGACCGTGAATTCCCAAGTTCTGGATGCCAATCACCCATGGCGAGGCAGCAGCACCACTGCCTCCTTCTGTAAGAGCGCTGATAAGATGCTCGTCACGACTGGAACAGAGAATTCCAACAGCAAACACACCGACAACGTAAAACCCAGAAATTCGATAGAATGCACGCTTTGCAACGCGAGGAATCTGGCGACGTGGATTCTGTATTTCTCCAGCAGCGAGAGCCAAAAGATCTGGTCCAGCGACGGAGAAAGCTGCGTAGAGGACTACCTTCCACCAACCGAGGAAGTTTCCTAAAGATCCGGTGGTCCAATAGGCGTGGATGTGATTGCCATTTTTCCAGTAACGGAAACCATAAGCGTCGTGCTTTGGGTTACCTCCAACCATAGTAATAAAGGTCAAAGCAATCAATCCCATGATGAGCAGGATTTTGGTTGAAGCCATGACGAATTCTGATTCTCCATACCACTTTACTGCAACGATGTTCAAAATAACCATGACCGCTAGAGCCAAAGCAACCCAGGCTGCTGGATTTGTCTCCGAGTCCCAGTAGGAAATTACCTACACAGATTAGCTTGGTGTTTGTCATATAGAAGTGGAGAGAGACATACAGTAGCTACAGCAGACAGTTCCGCGCACAGTAACATAGCCGCGGTGTAAAAATACGTCCAGCCAAGTGCAAATCCAAATGCCTCGTCAACATATCGCTTGGCAAACTCGAATATCGAACCACGAATTGGAAGGTAGGTGGCCATTTCTCCAACAACCAAATTGCAAGGCCAAATGAATGTGATGCAGTAGAAAATATATCCTAAAACCAGTGAAAGAGGACCTGAAGTTCTCAAAACACCTCCAATTCCAACGAAAAGACCTGTTCCAATGGAACCTCCCAAAGCCATCAATTGGACGTGACGGCCAGCAAGTCCACGTTTGGTTTGTCCGAAGACAGGATCGACAGGAATGGCATTTTCGGTACTGATGTCGGTAACAGACCGGGTAGATGGGGATTTCCCCGCGGACTTCTCTGGATCCATGGCGAGATGAGAAAGGCAAAAAGTGCTAATTAATGGATTGTAAAAACAGGGCTGAGGTTCTACTTATACCTCCTAGTCCATTGCATGGCAAATGAAACGTCCCGTTTTTTTTATATCTTGAAAACGGCCAGTTTCCCGGGATTGATTTGGATAACGGACAGGTTTGATAAGAACTCATCGCACTTACACACTCGCTTACCAAAGATGGGATGACCAGGGCACCTTCCTTCAACCAGGGCCAAAGAAGTTCTTATCATCGTATGTTCTCCCCGACTCGTCAGGTCCGTTCGTTTGGGTGGAGAAAATGCGTAAAGGAGATTTTCTTAGATCTCAGTCTTGGCTCGACGAAGTAAAGCCGACTGCAGAAATTTGAATACAGTACCACGTGAAGGCGGCGAGACTGCGTGGGGGAGGCGAAGAAGGTTCTCTTTGCCACTCATGGGAGAAAAATCCGAATATTTAAGTTACAGCACTAGCAACATTTGATGAAAATGGAGAAGGTGAATATCGGTCACATGACAGAGACCCCTTTCCTCCCGTCGTCGAAGTTAGCGTGACGAGAAACGAGATGGGAAGGCACAAACTCGTGTCCAAATCCAGAGTATTAAAACACCCCTTCCTTGAGATGCACGTCCGACCCCCAAAAGGTAGGTCGAAGGTCTACACTTCTTTGTTGTCAGAACGACCGCCAGGGACAGAGTGTGAGCGACACGGAGACACCCACACTCAAAGCCAACGATATGTCAACCCTTTAATTTCAGTTTCTATACATCATAAACAGATGGACGACTCGTTCAGGACGAGTGATGTGTGTAACACCGCTTCGTATCGCTGGCATTCCTGGCCTTCAAGCCGCCTTGGGTTGACGTGTCTGTCGCTATCGAGTGCAGTGGATGAACTGGCAACTCAACCAGACTCCATACACGGAAAATATCCCCTGTTTACTTGGAAGCCATTCCGGGAATTCTGGTGACGAGAATGAGAATGCGGAAAAATGCGACTATAGAACTATAAATTCCAGCTCGCCCATGGTGTGTGGCCTTTCTCATAGACAGTAACATGGGAGTAGTCCTAGTCTTGCACTTGGCCGGCGTGTCTCTTTTATTCCAGTGGGGGAGTGAGAGTGTGGTTTGTTTTATGGTGTTTACCAAGGTTCGGGGCCTTCGGGCGGAAACAAAGTAACGAAATAAGCTGGAAGTTGATCAGTGAGCTACCGGGTCACTTATTGAGTAAACCATCACTAATTTTGGGGGCAAAAGGGGATGCTATGGGAAGAAAAGAAGCAAGGGATAAGCCAAACAATCGAGTTAACCAGGGTTGGGGAGTAAGCTAGATAATTGATGGCAGTCTGATTGATGGCTAAGCTGAATTATTGACGGGTGAGTTGCTGGTTGGCAGACAACCCAAAATTCAAGATGCAGCGGCCAAAGGTTCAATTGTGAATAAGTTGCATGGAATAAGCCTTCAACTGACGAATAAGCCATGCTCTACATTTTGAGGACTAAAAACTTTTGGTATGAAGAGCTAGGGATAAGGTATGAATCATCTAATTTTCACAGGAATATTCAGTTAGATCCATATGGATTTTTGAAGGTGTCTCGTTTGATATCCCCTCTAGGTGCCAACTGTACCTGTTCAAGGTCGACTTTAAGTCCACCTCATTGAAACTCCATTTCGCAGACGGGCTGAGAAATACAAGCAAAAGGTATGCATTTTCCGTTTGAGACTGAGACACTCCGAATAGTTTGTTTCAAGAGCAAAGTGCTTTGCACACATTGTTGCTTGAAGCAGTTAGCAACCTCGCCGGAGCGGGGCGTGGAGAGGTTAAGTACGTCTCTTCGGTTTCGGATTCGGTTTTCTGCAACTCGAGCTAGTCTTCATCTTCCCGGGTAGTCATTTTAAGAGATGCTATCAACGACAAACAAGACTGCAGAGTTCAAGTAAACATTGCTTTTGCTTGGATGACTTATTCTTTTACATTGGAGACAAACGCTTTCCTTCAAGTATAAAACCTTCCCCCACCTGAGATTCGTGCGTTGCTCTATGTAAAAGCATACTCTGTCAACACCTTTACAACACCTTGGTTCCACAAGCCTATAAAGCGCGACAGGAACAACCATTGTAGACTTCACTTTCTCGAATGTACAGTTCTCTCATTGATCGCCAGGCTCCTCCCCAACAAAAGTAACCGAGACGCCAGCCATTGCTTCGCGTGTGGCCTCTGTAGGACTGAAGTAGTCGTGGGCAATTAAAAACATTTCCGTCTTCAAGAGAGCCGAGTGGATTTTGTCAACAAGAGCCGCAAGGTCAGATGTCTTCCCGTCCTGCAACTCCTCTAGCTTCACAAGCTTGTCGTGTTTGCCTGTGTCGCGGCCCTCAATAACAATGCTCTTGAGAGAGAACAGAGGCCATATGGTCTTTTGCATGAGGAGATGGATGAATTGGGGGCGTGAAATTTCCAAGTCCACGTCCTCCTCCTCGTACTCCCAATCCTCATTCAATTCAAGTAGGATCTTTTGAACGTGATGGCCCCAGAATCCCTTGTTTGTTCTCAAACGAAAACTGGCGCGTTGAATGCTAATGTAGTTATCCAACGAACGTACTCGTAGGGTGTCGCGGTTCCAGTCGACGTACGCGCCGGGATAGATTTGGGTGAAGGTTTCGAGGGCGAGTTGTCGGGATTCGTGGCAAGTGTGGAGGAGCATGGTTGGGAGAGGTGCGTCGAACTTGATGGAGTTTATATCATGATTGTCCCATGTTTCAAGTATCTTCACACCCAGGACTCGTGGCGGCGGGAAGGCGTACTTCCAGATTTTCAAACGAAGTTCTGCAACAAGTTGGGGGAAGCATGCAAATTCCGAACCAGCCGCGATGGCTAGATCGGTTGGAAGTTCTGGTTGCATGGTTATGTTGGACGGTGTTTGAGTAAGGAGTGGTGGAGTGATATTGGCTTCGATCTAGAGATGTCGGTTGTTGTTTGGGACCAAAATCGGTGAAGTTGTCCTTGTCTTTGCTGAGACATACAGTATCTTGGAGTGACGATGGTATCGTGCTTCAACCGATCTTGGAATGTTGTGCCTGTGATGTTGGTGTTGTATTGCTTGTGAGGTGAGGACGAACCTCTTACTGGTAGAAAAGAGGCATGAGTGAAAAGACATGCGCAGTTGGTGATTAATACAGACTCACCTTTACTTGACGTGTGGCCCAGCTATCTGAGAAGGTCGCAATGAATTGCGCCTTAGCAAGATATGGTGCCAACAGAACTTCAGTACTTGTTGATCTGCTGGTGGTGGAGTTGTTTTGACGCGTCCGAAAGTGGCGCGGCAGAAAAATCAGAGAATCCCATAGGTGGTTAGCCTACATCACACTAGCGAGATATCACACCCTTAAACTTCTCTTGCCAGAAGATTCTTCGACTTAGCTCCTGCGTGATTTTGGTGCTAAGGAACTGCTCTGAACCACACCCATCAATCTTCCAAATCACAGCACTTGCTATGTCATCGCCTTTTGACCTAGCAGCTGGTATGTGAAGTAGGGAACACTACGAAGCGCACATCCAACTGTGAATACTACTCCATGTCCCTAGAAAATAGAGGATTTTGAAAAGATTCAAGCCGGGTGGAGACTACAGATTCCTACAGTCTCATAGAAATAGAGCTTTGCAGCTATATAGTCTCTCATTTGGGCTCTGCCCCATCCATGATTTGGCATATACTCAGAAGTCACTTGCATTGGCACGGGCAAAGTAAATCAAAATAATCAATTAATCTCGCTTTTGACTGACTCAAGGAAAGAAAATCTACATAAAAAAAGAGGTGTATTACAACTAACATCCTACACAGTCAAGTCGTCATCTCATGAATAAAAAAGGTGCGTACAGCACCAAAGGGAAAAAGGCTCAAAACGCCATATCCCATGCAACCCTTCCCTCTCCCAATTTCCAACCCCCCCGACATGCAAAGGAAATAAGCTTCAACTTCAAAATAAAACGCAAAAGGATATCATTTGCTTCTCCCCACCTCCGCATGAAAAGAAAAGAAAGAACACGCCATCTCACTCCTCAGAGCTCCTCATCATCTCGATCGTTGTAGTCCGCTGGCATGCTACTCTGCATACTAGTCTTTGAGAGATTTCTGCCAGGACTCATCATCCTCACTCGCTTGGATTTAGCTACCAATACCTGAGCAGGGCAGACAACAATCTCTTCATCCCCTTCTCCTCTATCATCTCCCTTCTTGACAACCAGTGGGAATAGTACGATGCGCACAACGGCCTTTTGTTGTTCGAGTGTCTCATTGGAGGTGGTATCACCACTCCGTTCATTCATGAGAGCTGCGTTGAACGAAACTTTGCTGGCCAAGTCACCGTTGGCATCATATTCTGGTTGGAGAGGTGGTAGCATCATGTATTCTGCACGTTGTGTGCGCATCTCAATGGAAAGATCCACTGCTGACTTGACAACTCTTCGTAGTTGTTCCTCGATTTGATTTTCGAGGTGACTTGGCGGTGGGAGAATCTCACTCAAGGTTTCCAGAATAGCGTGTACGACTGCCTGGGTGTCCTGTTCTCGTTGTTCGACAAAGGACTCACGCTTGGAGAGAAGCGTAAGAGTAGTTGCACGCCATTGGTGAACTGCTGTTGCAGGTCCAACTTCCGAGAGAAGTTTTTCCAGTGACTTGAGCTTTTGTCGTTGCTCTCGGTCCATACCGAATAGATATCGAGTGAATATAAATTCCCACACCATTGTCATCGTCATTGACATGAAGACATCTCTTCGCTTCACTCTGTCTGTAAGATAGCTATCCACATCCGATCCATCCAATATCGCGTTATCGAGTCGATCGATAGTCTTGTCATTGTTGATCTCGGTCGTGAGCCTGCAGGCTCTCATATCGGAGAACTTTGAGAACCGCAAAACCCATTGTTGAACGTGTAAGCATAACTTTTCGCAAGTACTCTCAAAGTAATCTTCGTCCCGCACTGTGAGGAAATCGATGTCATTGGTTTTCGACATGAGAATTTTTGCTTGCATCTCTCGTATCTTTTTCTTCGTTCCCTCCAACTCAGCTCGCAGCTTTGCAATCTCTTGGTCCTTTTCATGGGAGGCTGCTTTGACCTGTGCGATCACAATAGCCTCCATTCCCTCCGTCAATCCTGTGTGCGCATCTCTTGTTTCCTGAAGCTCTCGTGTGGTTCGCGCATGTTGAGATTCGAGTTGATTGTATCGCTCTTTTTGTTGGTTTTCAATCGTAACATTTGCACTTGTCAACCCCGAATTAACTTCCGTGAGTCTGCCAACCTCGTTTGTCAACCATTCGAGTGTTCGCTTGAGGCTATCGATTTCTGCATCTTTTTCGACCAACGATGAGGAGGCACTTGTAGAAGATTGGAGGCTTCGTTCGGCTTGGGCTTTGGCTTCTGCGAGCATGCGATTCTCGGCAGCTAATTGTTCGACTTTGGATTCGAGGTCAAGTACTTGCATGCTTTGTCGGCGGCGCATGCTGTGGGGTCTAGTGGGCGAGCGTGGTGAGCCCATGCGGCCTTCACCGAAGCCATCCTGTTCCATCCGTTAATTACGAAATTAATATTTGTCGCATCGCGATAGACTTACATAGACATCTGCCATCTCCTTGGCCCGCACCCGGCCCTCGTTTGCTGTTGGATTTGCTGGAGTTGGGGTGTTTGTCGCATCTGCTGTCGAAGTGGAGGTGAGGGCGGCAAGCTCAGCTTCTTTGGCGAGATCCACCTGACTTCGTTGGCTCAGAGACCGCAGATCCCCGCTAACTTTGCGGTCAGACCGCCGTAGTGGGGGAGTACCAGAACGATTGCTGTTGACACTGTCTGGTCGAGTTGGTGTGCGCAGTCGATTAATATTGGTCATGGATCTTTGGCTGGCAGCACTGGATGATCGCTTTTCTTGACTTAATTGTCGTGCTGCTGCGAACCCCAGACCGGCAGCTCCAGCGATAGCGACACCTGCGGCAATAGTATTGTCGCTGATGCCTTGTGGCAGCTCTGCCTTGGGACGACCGAGATGTTTGAGTTCCGAATAGCTCTCTTCCTTAGGTTTTGATGGTGTGCGAACCTCTGGGGTTTGACTGCGTTGCTGCTTGACGATTGGTCGGTCGTCCTTTGCCCGGGATGGTGAAGGAAGCTCTGGAGTTTCGAATCTTTTGAGTCGCTTCTGAACAATGCTCTCTTCGGCTGGCTTCCTTGTACTTGATGTATTTTCACTGCCCGTCAAGGTATATGATTTGTCTACCTCGTCTGCTTTTGTTGGGGTGATATCCCGACTAACGGGCTTGTCTCCATGGCGCGAGCTGGAGGTTGGCGTAAGTTCAATTGATCGAGTGAGTGTCTCCTCTTTGGCCCGTTTAGATGGCAGGAGATCAACCTTCGGCCGCTTCTCGTCGTGGTGAAGTTCTGTGGTATCATGTCCATGCTTGTGGATTGCTGAAGTGCGATGAACACCCGAGTGAGAATCCTCTTTTGCTCTCTGCGAAGGAAGAAGGTCAATACTAGAATGCCTGCTGTCATGGAATTTGCTCGAAGTCTCATTTCCGTGTTTATGAATGGTTGAAGTGCGATGGAGGTCGGTATGAGTATCATCCCCATCTCTTTGTGATGGCAGAAGATCCAAGCTTGATCGAGGTCTCTCTTCACGATGTTTGCTTTGCTTGTCCTCCGATCGCTCAGATGAAAAGAGATTCTTCACGCTGTCTTCCTTTGGAACATAAAACCCATGGTCTCTGTGAGACTTTTCTTCCCGTTTCTTGTCATTGCCAAGCCTCTGCTCTTCTTTTGGAACATAAAATTCTTGACTTCGATGTGACCTGTCATCTCGTTTATCCTTGACTGGAGTAACTGATCTTTGCTTCTGCGACTTGAGGTCGATAGTCTCGGTTTCGTCATCTACCGCTGGCCATGAAAGTCTTGAAATTGCTGCATCTGAAGTAGAAACAGGCGCTCGTGATGCAGCAGCAGGCGAGTAATCGCGCATATGAACTCCACTATCACGAACGTGCTCATGATTATCGGCAAAAGCTCCTTGTTGTGGAATGGGCGAGTCTGTGACGAAAGCGCTATCTCGATTGGCATTATCTGGATCCAAAATACGTGGGGCTGAGTGGTGTTCGGAATCGAAGTCTACCGGGCTTTCTTCCTCAACTGCTGGCAAGTCTGAGAACCCGCTACGGCGAAATTGACTGCTTCGCAAAGGACTTCGCTCTATAGAAGATTCATGAAATGATGTATCCTTGTCGACGGAAAGAGAGTCGATTGCTGGCGAACGTTGACTTGATATATCCCGAGAGACTGGATCTGGCGTTCGTGGCGTAGACTGTTGGGCTAATGTCCTGACGAAATCCATGTCATCTGGTGGCGAAAGTGGTCTTTCCATGGGCACCATTGGAGGTCTGCTGGCTGGCCCGTCTTCAGATAGCATTGTCTGATCTCTGGATATTGTCGGCTCCTGGAATGTAGTCTGCGCAGTGAGGGTAGGCTCAACCTGTTGGGGAGGAGACCAAAATCCATCATCTCCATCATCGCCTTCCTGCGTATCCTTCTCCTCAAAGTCCTTGGGATCAGCACCCTCCCATAAAGCATCATCATCAAATATATCATTACTCGGGGCACGTTTATCAATGCTCTGTTTGCGCTTCTCCTTTTTCGTTAATTTCCTCACTGGTGTCGTTGGGGTTTCTGGCTCCTTTACAGATTCCACTTCCTTCTTCTTTCCACTCATTCCACCAACTAATACAGCTGCTGTAACGACGGCACCCGCGGTGGCAACAATAGGCACACTGCTCTCCTCCTTTGACAAACCCTTCTTTGTAGGATCAAAAGAAACAGGCAATCTTGACATATCAACAGACTTTCCCTTCTTCCCCTTCTTGCCTTTTTTATTTGGTCTAACAAAATCATCTGTTGGCATTGCTTCGGTTGTCTTTGCGATATGGGACAATGACTCATCGACTGCAATATCCTCGATCACAGGTAATTCCCTCTCAACTTCCGCCTCTTCGACATCATCGGCCCAAGAAGTGACTGGTGCTACGACAGAGCTAGTATCTTCAGCCATGACCGCGTCTACCGTAGATGCTTGTCGTTTTCTCTTGTCTTTCTTTGAGCCCTTTCTTGATATGTTGCCAAAGTTAGACTCATCCTCCTCGATTTCCTTTGATTGAATTGTTTCTGGAATCTCGTGGGATTTATCATCTTCGACAGTTCCGCGAAATACGGGGTCAATCGAGGGAGCGTCGACAGCCGGAAGAACGTCTGCTTGAGCCGGTGTAGCTGATGGAGATATTTTCTTGGCGTCTGTGATTGAGTCGGTACGAGATGCTTTCTTGCCCTTTTTGTCTTTCTTTGACCTTTTAGACGAAAAGGCCAAGTCATCATCGGGTACTTCTTGACTAAGTTCTACAATAGGAATGGCGGATGGGTTGCTTAACTCTAGATCGGGTTCAGTGAGTATGATTGGCTCTGCTGGGGTGGAGGATCCAGATTTTTGCTTCTTTTTGTCCTTCTTTGACTTTTTCGACGTGGAAATAAATTCTTCGTCGGGCGCTTCCTGACTGTTCTCTACCATCTCAGCAGGTTTGGCGGAAAGGGGCTGAGATTCATCAATGGTGCTCGGCTCTAGATCTTGAGATTTGGGCTCGTCGAATACGATCGGCTCAGCAGGCGTAGAAAGCCCTGACATCTGCTTCTTTTTGTCTTTCTTTGACTGTTTGGACGTAAAAGCGAAGTCATCGACAGGCCCCTGACTGGCCTCCACAATAGGATCAATGTCAACAGGTTCGGAATATAGAGGTTGAGATTTGTCAATAATGCTGGACTCTACATCTTGAAACTTATTTTCTTCGGCTACGAGCGGCTCAGTTGGTGTGGCAAGTCCAGACTTGTTGTGCTTTTTCTTGTCTTTCTTCGATTTCTTAGCCGTGAACGCAAAATCGTCTTCAGCAGGAACGTCTGGGGTAGAATCCATAACAGGTTCAGAATAAAGAGGCTGAGATTTGTCGATGGTGTCTAGCTCGGGGTTTTGTAACTTGGGCTCATCCAATACAATTGGTTCCTCGATTGGTGTCGAAATACCAGATTTCTGCTTTTTCTTGTCTTTCTTCGATTTCTTAGCCGTAAATTCTTCACCAGGAACGTCTGGGGTAGGATCCGGAACGGGTTCAAGTTCAGCAGGTTCGGAATAAAGAGGCTGAGATTTGTCGATCGTGTCTAGCTCGGGGTTTTGTGACTTGGGTTCATCCAATACAGTTGCAACTGGTTCCTCTATTGGTGTCGAAATACCAGATTTCTGCTTTTTCTTGTCTTTCTTTGATTTCTTCAGTGAAAAGGATTCGGATTCCTCAGGGAGATCTTTTGGTACTTCTTCGAATGGAGCAGGCTCAGTGACGACTTCAACAGGAAGTGTAACAGGGGAATGCTCAGGCTCGACGGAAGGTTCTGGTGTGTCGAAAGAATCTTTGTTTTTACCCTTTCCTTTCTTGTCTTTCTTGGATTTTTTCAAGGAGAAAAACTCCTCCTCAGGCTCCTTGATATCGGGTGCTTGATCAATTGAAGCAAATTCAATGACGGGTTCAACAGGAGGTTCGGGTGTAGGTTCAGGGGTATTGAAGTTGTCTTTACTCTTTCCTTTCCCCTTCTTGTCTTTCTTTGACTTTTTGGTAGAAAATGATCCCCATTCCTCCTCGGGCACTTGGGTGTCCACAGTATCTTTGGGTGCTTCTTCAATCAGAGTGGGTTCAGTGACGGGCTCAATCGGAGGTATAATAGGTCTTTGCTCAGATTCGACGGGAGTCTCAGGTGTAGGGATATCGAAGTTATCCTTGCTTTTACCCTTCCCTTTCTTGTCTTTCTTCCCCTTCTTTTGTGAAAAAGAGCCCCACTCCTCCTCAGGTTCCTTGAGAGCCTCGAGTTCTTTCGAAGATTCTTCAATCAAGACTGGCGCAGCAACAATCTCACGCTTCTTGACAGCCTCGAGTTCTTTCGAAGATTCTTCAATCAAGACTGGCGCAGCAACAATCTCACGCTTCTTGATAGCCTCGAGTTCTTTCGAAGATTCTTCAATCAAAACTGGCGCAGCAACAATCTCAGGCGGGGGCGTAAGGGACCGTTGCTCAGAAACGATGGGAACTTCTGGTTCAAAGAGTTCCTTGTTTTTGCCTTTGCTCTTCTTATCCTTCTTAGACTTTTTAGTTGGTCCCCATTCCTCTTCGGCTTCTTGTGATGTATCTTGGGATGAAGCAGGTTCGGATATCTTGGCCTCCTCGGCAAGGTCTTCTTGTGGAGGTGTTGTCATGTATGACTCAACAAGTGTCGGCTCTTCAAATACCGCGGTACTCTTGCCTTTTCCTTTCTTATCCTTCTTGCCTTTCTTAGTTGAGAAAGACGAGAAGTCATCTTCTGGCTCTTGCGGGGGCACCGATACGTTGACAGGCTCGACTAGATCTCTTGAGGCAGGCTCATCATCGACATTTACTGGAAGGGTGGAAGTCTGATGTTCGATAATTGAAGATTCGTCTATCGCACTGTTCTTCCCTCTGCCCTTTTTGTCCTTCTTGGATTTCTTGACCGAAACGGAACCCCATTCGTCTTCAGGTTGTTGTGGCGACTCATTTGGAGGTGGATTTTCTATAGCTGTTGACTCAAAGGTATCCTGCTTGGCAATATTCTCGGTTACGTCCTGTATGGCAAACTTGGCAGGGGACTCCTCGGTAGGTATAGGCTCACTGGTGATTTCTGTCTTGACAGGCTCTTCAATTGGCATTCCCTTCTCCTGTGGTTCCTCGGTTGGTGGGGAAATCTCAGACTTGCGTTTCTTTTTGTCTTTCTTTGACTTCTTGGTAGAGTATGAACCCCACTCGTCAGTTGGTTCCTCGATTTCCTCCTGCGGTGAGCTTGTTGAAAGGGTTTCCTGGTGCATGAGTCCCGCGGCTATGGCTCCTGTGGCAGCAGTGGCTAAACCTATTTCAAGTGGCTTGTTGGAATCCTCTTCGGTGGCAGTAGAGGTGCGGTTTTCTTGAGAAACGTCCGGTTCCTGAGCGGTAAAAGAATCATCGATTGGAGTTGAAAATCCTGATTTGTTCTTCTTTTTATCCTTTTTGGATTTCTTGGAAGAGGAAGGCGCCCATTCATCAGCAGGTTCTTCGATTTCTCGACTCTCTTCAAACTTGGGTGTTGACGGTTGTTCGGGTTCTTGTTCAAATGGAGTCGATGTACCAGATTTGTTCTTCTTTTTGTCCTTCTTAGATTTCTTGGAAGAAGTTGGAGCCCATTCATCAACCGGTTCCTCGACCACCTCTCGAATTTCTTCAGGCTTGGGAGTCGCAGGAATTTGTTCTTCAGTCTCA
This sequence comes from Hymenoscyphus scutula, assembly GCA_001399465.1. Lineage (NCBI taxonomy): Eukaryota > Fungi > Ascomycota > Leotiomycetes > Helotiales > Helotiaceae > Hymenoscyphus > Hymenoscyphus scutula. The sequence goes on along the minus strand of LKTO01000038.1, from coordinate 42,088 downwards.
GCTTCCAATGGGGTAGAGCTGCCAGATTTGCCCTTCTTCTTGTCCTTCTTGGGTTTTTTTGAAGGAGTACCAGCCCATTCCTCAACCGGTTCTTCGATCACGTCTCGAGTGGAAAGTTCAGCCATCTCAGAGATTTCGGGGGCTTGGCTATGCTCAACAATTGGTTCTGCCTCGAAAGGAGTTGAAGTGCCAGACTTGCTCTTCTTCTTATCCTTTTTAGACTTCTTAACAGACGTAGGAGCCCATTCATCGGATGGCTCCTCGACAACTTCCTGGATGGAGGACTCGACAACTTCTGGTTCGATGACCGGCTCTGCTTCGAATGGCGTTGATGTACCCGACTTGTTCTTTTTCTTGTCTTTCTTAGACTTCTTGGAGGTGGAAAAAGAACCCCATTCATCGTCAATGGGTTCAGGAGCAGGCTCAGAAGGTACATCAACTTCTTTGAAATCAGCGATGGCGATGTCCTTTTGAGGTGATACATTCGAGTTCTCAGCAACCTCCTCGACAGGAGTTGAAACACCAGACATGCGGCTCTTTTTGTCTTTTTTAGACTTCTTGGAAGGAAGCGAGCCCCATTCGTCATCAATATTGTCTTTGGGAATTTCCTCGACGACTGGAGTTTGTGTCTCGTCGATTTTGGAAGATTCTTCGATTATTTCACTGGGTGTGTTTTCTGGCTGTTTTTCGAGGGAATCTTGAGCGGGAGGAGTTGGGATCTCCCCTGATGGCGTTGATAGTCCAGACTTGCGATTCTTCTTCTTGTCTTTCTTCGATTTCTTGCTCGAGAACGAGCCAAAGTCATCATTGTCAATCGATTCTTGAGTTGCCTCTTCTGGGGGTGTGGTTCTGAGCTCGTTCAAGTTTTCAGACACCGGAAGAGTATCCTCCTGAACATGAGATTCATCCGATTTTGCTGCGGGCTGGGCAATGCCAGCTGATTTTTCAAAGGTCTCTTCAATTGGTGTTGAAAGACCAGATTTGCTTTTCTTGCCCTTCTTGCCCTTCTTAGAAGGAAGCGAGCCCCATTCTTCATCTAAAGGAGGATCTTCATTGTTGGCAGGCATTGAAACTTCAGCCAGGAATTCGAAGTCTTTAGCAGAATCAGGCACAGCCTCAACTGGAGTGGACAGTCCAGATTTGCCCTTTTTCTTGTCCTTTTTTGATTTCTTGGTGTTGAAAGAACCCCACTCATCAGTTTCATCCTGGAGTGGTTCGGCTACCTGGGAAGACTCATCGATGAGCTCTTTGGATGCAATGGTTGTGGGTAAAGGAGCATCAACAGGGATAATTGGAGATGTCGGCGTTGGCTCCGAGATATCATCAAACGGGTTAGAAGATTTGCGATTTTTCTTATCCTTCTTTGATTTCTTGGATGGCGTCCCCCATTCATCAGCTTCATCTTGAGCAGTGTCCACGGTGCTTGGAGGATGCGGTTTACTCGAATCTTCGACGGTGGGAGGAATGGCATCAGAGGACTCGAGTTGAGTCGAGTCTTCAGAAGAAATCTCGATTGGCGTCGAAATTCCCGACTTGTTCTTCTTCTTATCCTTTTTGGATGGCTTTGCGGAGAAAGACGACCACTCGTCTTGCACGGGCTCCTCAGTACCAGGTAGCTCGGGCTCATCGACAGATTTAGTAGCTTCAATTGGCTCAGGTAAAACTTCAATGGTAGTCGATTTCCCCTTGTTCTTTTTCTTGTCCTTTTTAGATGGCTTGGCCGACCATTCGTCCTGTTCGGGTTCCTCGATTTGTGTGGGTATGATAGAACTTGGCTCACCCAAATCGACAGTTTCCTGGGCGAGTAGTTCCTCGATCGCTGTGGAAACTCCAGATTTGCGCTTCTTCTTGTCTTTCTTTGAGGGTTTGGCTGAAAAGGAGGACCACTCGTCTGCCTGCGGTTCTTCGGTAACGGGCTCCTCTATGGGGACTTCCAGCCCTCGGTTTGTCTCCGCAATTATAGTTTCCTTTTCGTGAACGTCTTGTAAAATTGTGACTGGCTCAACGATGTCTTTTGGAGACTCCTCGATAATATCTGTAGGTGTCGAGGCTTCACCAGATTCGGTTGATGAATTTTTGCCCTTCTTTTTGTCCTTTTTGGATTTCTTGGTAGATGTAAAAGCATCCCATACACCAGTGCCATCCGCATCGAGTGCCGTACTTTCTTGCGGCTCATCCAGCACTGGTTTCTTTTCCGTTTCCGCTTCAACGGCAAGCGATTCTTTTGCTGCAGGTGGTTCATCCAAAGGGGTGGAAGTCTCGCTTATATTTCTCGATGAATCCTTTCCTTTGCCCTTCTTATCTTTCTTGGACTGTTTAGTAGGGGTGAAGTCCTCGAACGCATCCTCGGTTGCTTTTGTTGGCAGGTCGGTGGGATCGATGATTTCCGTTTTATCAGACGCTTGTCCGTGAATTACGGGCTCCACTGTCAGATCCTTTGTGGGGGTATTTGATTCCAGGAGGTCATTTGAAGTTTCATCAGAAAGGGATTTCTGGATATCTTGAATTGGCTCCTCGGATGGAGAGGAATCCTGCATTGCCTTGCCCTTTTTCTTGTCTTTCTTAGACTTCTTAGAAGAGAATGCGAAGTCATCCTCAACTTCAGGCGAAGGAGTGGCTACCAAATCCTCAAGTGTGTCTTGTTGCACGTCCCTTGTCTCAACAGGTTCAACAGGCTCATCTGGGAAATCGCTGGGAACCGAAGAGTGGCGAAGTAGACTACCACGCTTTTTCTTGTCCTTTTTAGATTTCTTTGACGAGAAGCTAAAATCATCTGACGCGTCGATTGAGGGCTCTACCAAGGCGATTGGCTCGTTTGTCGTGGGGGAAGATGGCGCACTCTCCTCTTGTGGTATCACTTCTGGGGTGACTTCGTCTTGAGCAACAGAACCTTTCTGCTTTTTCTTGTCCTTCTTTGGCTTTTTAGAAGTAAATGTGAAGTCATCTTCCGGCTCAACAGACATTGGCTCGACAGCTGTGGAAAGGTTATCTTGAGGCGCGTCATCAATGTTGCCTTCAAATGGTTCTTTTGATTCGTCGATATTGGATATTGGCTCGTCGATCACAGCAGGAAGACTTTCTCGCTTCTTTCCCTTCTTGTCCTTTTTAGATTTCTTTGAAGAAAATTCGAAGTCTTCCGCGAGCTCAGTTGGAGATTGGCTTTCGTCAATTTGAGTTATGGTGCTTTCAACTTCGGGAACTAAGGCTTCTGCAGGTTGTTCGTCCTCCCAGTTGCGGTTCTTTTTGCCCTTCTTGTCCTTTTTGGGTTTCTTTGAACCAAACTCTGAGAAGTCATCATCCTTGGAAGTTAAGATTTCATCGGCTGGCGCTTCTACGACATCAACACTCCGAGCAATATCGGGTTCTTCGATAACAGGGGTCGAAGGTCCGCTGTCCTCAATCACACCAGTGCTACTTTCGCGTTTCTTCCCTTTCTTGTCCTTCTTTGATTTCTTCGATGAAAAAGAAGCAAATTCTTCTTCAGGCTCGGGAACAACTTCATGCTGTAATTGTGTCTGCAATACATTGGCGTCGACTGGTTCTTGAAATTCCATAGAAGGTGGCTCATCTGGAGTGGATTGTGCTGAGCTGTCACGCTTCTTTCCCTTCTTATCTTTCTTGGGCTTTTTTGAAGAGAAAGAGAAGTCATCCTCGGGCTCCGCTGGTGCTGTGAGGGTACCGATCTCCCGTAGCTCGGAGTGTTCGCCGGGGGGCTCCTGGAAAGCAGTCTCTGAGATAAAATCGTCAGTGGCAACCGGAACAATAATGTCGCGTTTCTTGCCCTTCTTGTCCTTCTTAGATTTCTTCGAAGAGAATGAAAACTCGTCCTCCGGGTCGACAGCGGCAGGAGCATCAATCATTTCCGGCTCAACGGTAGGTACATCGACAACAACAGGCTCTTTTACTTCCATAGGGGGTTCGGAGGTATCACGCTTCTTTCCTTTCTTGTCCTTCTTAGACTTCTTCGATGTGAGTGCAAATTCATCTTCTGGATCAGCGGTGAGAGAAGTTGCGGCTGCCTCAGGTTGTGGAGTTGAAGCATCTGCAATAAGCGGGTCTGCCAACTCAGCAATTGGCTCTTGGGAAAGGAAATCGTCATCGATCGTGTTTCTCTTTTTGCCCTTCTTGTCTTTCTTGTTCTTTTTAGAAGCGGCAGCCGCGAAGTCTTCCTTCATTTGGCGTGCAAGCTCGAGCTGTTCTGCGTTATATCTACTTGCCGGAGCTTCGTTGGAGAGGTCTCTGGACTCCGATTGTGGTTCAAGAGGGGTGGTTGCATCATGGCTTTGTGGCTCCTCAAGGGGTGTAGATTGGGATTGGCTTCCAAAGTAATCTTCAGCAGGTTCTTCGGATTGAGGTGTTTGAGAGGTGCTACGGCGTTTCTTGTCTTTCTTCGATTTCTTGTTGAAGTCTGCTTGCAATTGTCGTGCGAGAGACAGCTGATCTTCAGGGTAAACGATTGGAGTAACATCGCGGTTAGAACCATCCTTTATGAAATCTAGAGCAGCCGTATCTTCTAGGCCTTGTACGTCCTGGCCAGGAGATTCGACTGTTGGTTCCTCGTCCCACGTAGATGTACCTTGTCGCTTTTTCTTGTCTTTTTTCGACTTCTTGCTTCCCTTTTCAAAATCTGCTTTCAGTTGACGTGCAAGTTCCAATTGACTTTCCTCGTAGGCGGTGGGGAGTACATTGGTTGTAGGAGTGTCAACAATTAATTGCGTAGGTTCAAAGTCGTCCAGTCTACTAGGCGAGCCTTCGACTGGTTGATCCGCAAGGTCATCGTCCCAAGTTCCCGTGTCTTGTCGCTTATTTTTGCCTTTCTTTGACTTCTTACTACCCTTGGCAAAATCCTCTTTCATTTGACGCGCAAGTTCAAGCTGTTCTTCGGAAAATGTCAATTTAGGCCTGTCCCCATCTGCAGCCGGTCCTATTGAAAGACTTCGTGCACGAATTGGCACCTCAGAAGGTTCTTCGACAGCCCTTGATCGAGACTCTTCTGGATCAGGCGTTGCAGGTAAACTTTGTCGCTTCTTTTTGTCTTTCTTGGATTTCTTGCTTCCAGAAGCAAACTCCTCTCGTAATTGCTTAGCAAGATTGAGTTGTTCTTCGACTTTTGGATCAGGTGCCAATGGCTTCGATTCTGGCTCGATACTGGTCTCCTTCTCATGATGTGCATCGACAAGAGCAGCCCGGGCAACAACAGCTGCTGTAGGAATAATTGCTCCAGAAAAGTAGTCTTTACTCAGCGAAGAGTCATCTCGAGGCATCATACTTGTAGGGGGTGTGAAAAAATCGGCTGGGGACTCCTCAGTCTCCCAGTTTTGAGCTTTGCCCTTCTTTTTCTTCCCTTTCTTGGACAATGGTGTAGCAAAGTCCCCAAAAACATCCTGGGTTTCAGCAACATCAGTTTGAGTTTTCTCGATGGAAGACTCAATTTCTGATGGCAGCGGTTGAGTTTCCTCTTGAACATCCCATGACTGTGTTTTTTTGGACTTCTTTCCCTTCTTTTTCGAACCAGGAGCTGAATATTCATAAAGTTCCTCGGTTTTTGGTTGCTCAGGTGCCAATGTTGGCTCTTCTGTAGGTACAACATTTTCCAACTTTAAAGTGGTTGCTTCGGTTTGTTCGGGAGGACTATGAGGGTTCTCTTCCGGGAAATCGTGAAATTCATCAGCTGTATCTGTGTCTTGGATATCGTGGAAAACTTCTTCAATCTCTGGCTCTGGTTCTGGCTCAGGTTCCCAACCAGTGGATTTGCCCTTCTTTTTATCCTTCTTCTTGTCCTTTTTGGATTTCAGAGCGAAGAGGCCTTCGGCCGCTTCTTCGGTGGGTGTAACTACCTGCTCTTGCGTTGGGAGAACAGGAATATCTTGAATGGATTGAAACTCTGGCTCTGGCAGTTCAATTGGCGTGCTGGAACCTTTTCCCTTCTTTTTGTCCTTTTTCTTATCCTTCTTTGATGAGGACATCGGGAAATCCTGGTTTTCATCGATTGTTAGGGGTGGTAGCGGAACATCAGTTGATTCGAGTGCGATCTCTGGGGTTGCGGTGGTTTGTTCAAGGTCAACATCCCAAGTTTCCTTGTCTTTAGCCTTCTTATTTTTCTTGTCCTTTTTGGATTTAGGCGTAGAAAACTCGTCCGTGTCAATAGCAATGTGAGCTAGCTGCACATCATCCGTAATCTCTCGAGCCGATTCCGGTGCCAGATTTTCAATAGGAGGTTCGGGGTCCCAGGCCGTCTTGGATTTCCCCTTTTTATCTTTCTTCTTCGAGGATGTAGAAAAGGCATCGAGATCGTGAGATGTTGAATTGTCAACAGAAACATCATTTTCAAGACCTTCAGATGCGATTTCAAACTTGTCCGTCTGTGCAGCAGGCTCTGGGTCCCAGATGGCTTTGGACTTACCATTTTTGTCCTTCTTCCCCTTTTTAGTTGGAGTTGAAAAGTCATCAAACGGGGTGGCTTCTGGCAGTTGCTCGGTAATTGTTTTGCTTGCGTCTGCAGGCGAGTCATCGATATTTGATTGCAAAGGCTCAGCATCATCCATTTCCCAGGTAGTTGATTTCCTATTCTTTCCCTTCTTCTTGTCCTTTTTGGACAGAGGTAAAAATCCGAGTTCGGGCTCAGCCGGGGTGTCAACTGGTGCTTCCTGGAAGGTATCAATAACAGGCTCGACAACAGGCTCAGACAGAGAGAGGTCATCTTGAGTAGAAGAACGTGATAGTTCGCCCTTCTTTTTGTCTTTCTTCTTGTCCTTCTTGGATTTAGAAAAGGCTTCCGGTTCATCCTTCACGGCTGGTAACTCGCCAGTAAGAGATCTGAGCGCTTGCTCACGACTATCCTCCTGAATGCCCCCCAGGGAATCTTTAGACAGATGGGATTTTCCACGACTAGGCGAATCAGTATTGTAGTCAACAGAGCTGTCATCCTTTCTTGACATTGGGGACGACTGCAATAAGTAAGAACTCCGATCTTTGCTCATTGGGTCGATTGGCGGGGGCGAATCATGCTGTAGTTCATGGCCTGCTAGATAAGCTGCTGTGCCTGCAAGTGCAACTCCAGCAACTGCACTGGCAATGATGTCGCGATCGTGAGCTTTACTGGTAAATGGTTCACTTCCATCGTCCTTAAACGATGTCCTAGCTTTAGGCGTAGATTGTTGGGAGTCAAGTAACCCTCCAGTATGCTCCTCGGAAGCGAGTTCAGTGTTAACCGAAAGGGGCTCATTGAAGCGAGTACTGAAGTCAGGTAGAGACCGTTCAGAATTTTCCAACGCATCCTCATAATTTACACGCGACGAGCTTCGGGAAGAGGTTATGCTGGCAGGTAATTCTGGCAAGGGTTGTTGGTCCTCTTCCTCGACATTAACTGTTGATCCACGACGGATGCTTTCTAGGAGATACAATGGTCGGTACTCTTTTGCACTGTCCCACGATGTAGGTCGATAGTTTCGCGAGAAGGGAAGGGATTCGTTGGTTGGTGTTCCCGGGGAGGTGTTCCCTGGTGGTGTTTGCAATGGGGTTGCTCTAGGCAGGCCTGGCGATGAAGGTGTGGATCTGTTGCCTTTTTTCATTTTGAAGTTTATTGGAACGGCACTTTGGCTTGAGGATTTAACTGGGGTCTCCTGGAGATGTTTTCGAGCAGAACTCTTCAACTTGTCCTTTGCAAGTCGCTCCTCTTCCGGGGTATGTGGTCGGCTCTCTGGTAGGGATGGAAACTCGCCAAACTCCTCACTAGCTGGAGTTGCTGGTTCACTGGGTGGCAGTGGAAGCAAATCTCCATACTGGGGGTCAATAGATGGTCTGAAGTGGCGCGGAGTAATTTCGGGATCAAGTTCATCGTCCCTTACTAGTCGTCTTCCTATCCGCTCAGAGCCGCCAAAGGCTTCATCGGCTTTCGATTGCTGGTGCTGATGAGCAGCAATTGCCACCGCAGCACCCGCAAGGCCGACACCCGCGCCAAGGGTGCCGGCATTACCTAAAAAAGAATCCTTTTTTGAAGCTGAGCTATCTCCCCTTGATCGACTCTTTTTCTTTTCGCCGTCGCTTCGCGCGCCTTCGTCGTCGTCATACCTATGAGAGCTGCGCCCATTTGATACTGAACGGGAGAGGTCACCAACAGATTGAGATCCCATGTCACCATAGAGGCTGGAAGCGTCAGGCATGGAGCTTCGTTTTTTCTTCTTTTTCGATTTCACATCGTCAAAGTCGTCTTTTGATCCTTTGGGGCTTTCGTCCCGTGCACCAACCTCAGATTTGGAACCAAACAAACCGAAGAATCCGCCGCCCTTCTTTTCTTTCTCCTTCTTTTTGCTCCTTCTCGTTTCCTCGTCTCCTGCTGGAGCAGAGGCAACGGAAACAACAGATCTAGAGTCATCGAAGTCATCCTTGTCCCGAGTACTGCTTCGTGATGAGGACTTTTTCTTACGGCGAGGTTCATCATCGTATCGAGAGGCGGCTTCGGAAACGACGGAGCGATCTCTATGGTCAAATACCCCGCTGTCCCTTGATGAAGACTTTCTTGACCTTCTTGAATCATCATAATCTCTGTCCTGGCTAGCCTCGGAGGGTGTGCTTGGTGGGAGAGACACAGTAGCTGGGTCTTGTTCGTACTCGTCGGTCTGGCTCCTTGATTTATCTTTTTTACGACTGGATGATCGTTCGGAAACCTCTGAAGCGGCGGCGGAACGTGGAGGCGAGTCGAAACGTTCACTGTCGCGCTTAGACTTCTTCTTTGACTTCTTAAGTTCACCCCAATCATCCTCGTTGCGCAAATCATCAAATTCATCAACTGGAACCGATATTTTCCGGCCAATACTTGAACCGCTGGGAGATCCCAAATCTACCCCATCGTCAAAAACTGCAGAATCTCTCTTCGACTTCTTCTTGGATTTCTTGGGCGTTTCGACGTAGCTTTCTGGCTCATCAACAATCTGTCGAGTTTCGATTGGCTCTGAAAATGGAGTGATATCCTCGGTCAAAGTATTTTGTCTTTTGGCTTCCTTGTCACGCTTTTTCTGTTCCTTTTTACTTAGCTTTGGCTCGTTGAAGTAGAAGTCCTGGTCTTGCTCTTTTGACACTGGAGCTACTTCCTCAAGGGGTGTTTCTTCAAAGGCAGTGGAATCGGAACTTTGTCTCTTGGCCTTGTCTCGTTTCTTCTGCTCTTTTTTACTGAGCTTGACTGGGAATTCGTCGCCCTCCGGGGAGATACTGCGCCAGTCTTGGGGAGTTGCCGGTACCTCGCCCATTACAAAACCAGAGTCGGGAATTCCGGGTTCTGTTGATGGGATTTGGCCAAGGTCTGTGACAGTTTCAGCGAATGGAGCTTGATAAACTCCGCGTGAATTGGATCCCGGTGGAGAGTCTCTTCTGCGGAACGAAGGGTCGTCAATCACAATATTAGGGTCGAAACCAGTATCTTTTAAACCGGCTGCAACATGTGCTGTGAAATCGAGATCATCGTCAAAGCCACCTGGCATATGCGATTGTTGTAGTGTAGGTTTAGGGCCTGGTGATGGGGGGCTTGCTTGTCTTCGACCTTTGGCTGGGGGACTCTCTGGCTCAACGATTACACCGCGGTATTCGTAAGCATTGGGCGGGCTCTTCTCTCTCTCGGTGTCTTTAGACTTTGCCTTCTTCGATGTTGACGTATCACTGGAGGTAGCGGCGACTCCTACGCCAGCACCAATTATTCCTGCGGCAATCGCGCCCCACCCCTTAGAAGGCTTGGAATCCGACTTGGGCTCAGATCTTTGCTTTGGCTCTGGGCTCTTTTCGAATAATGGAACATCAGAACTGGAGATATATTCGTCACGGTGGTGATCCGAAGGGCTTTCGACGTCGAAATGTTTTGTCTCATTCTCCCCCCAGGTGACACCTTTTGATACAGTCGAGGCTGTAGGAGAGGAATAGCCGTTGCCTCGTGGTCCGCTTGCAACTTCAGATACTGCCGTGCGAGGCCTCTCATTGCGGTCTCTGGATTTAGATGACCTGGGTGGCTCTGAACGAGCAGTTTCCGATCGACCTGATTCCGAGCGGGTTGGTTCCGCAGGTGAAGGTTCCGAACGAGACGGCTCTGCGCGAGATGTCTCCGATTTGGCAGATTGTTTTTGTTTTTCGGGCAAGGGAGATGGCACCGGTGTAGGTCGAACGAGGTTCAAGAGAGGCCTAGGCTTAACAGCGTCGGGTTCTCGCTTCAAGTATGCAGAGCTCGAACGATCTTGAAAAGGACGAAACTGTCTCGGGTCATCAAATTGATAATCAGGTTTGAAATCCGCGTTGGGTGCATCGTAAGGGCCTTTATCCTTGGGGTGATCCATTTCAGGAGGTGTCACAATCTGGACCTCTTCCTTTTCCTCCTTACGAGAATATTTTCCTACAACTGAGCCATCTGGAGAGGCTGAGCGTGAGCGAATAACTTGAGATGCTATCTTCCGAGCCATGACGATCTCGCGGTAAGCTCTATCTGCCTCTTCTTGGACGGGATCATGTTCAGGTTCTCGACCTCGTGGTTTATTCGTGGCATAGTCATCATATTCGGAAGGCTGACCGTACTCGGAAGGCTGTCGTCTCTCATTGCGTCTCTTTTCAGACCTAGACTCCCGATAGGTTTCACTCGCAACAATTGCAGCTGCAACTCCAATAGCACCAGCCGCGATTGGTGCGGTAGAATGGTTGGTTCCTTTGTAGGCAGCTTCGGCATTGTAAAGACCATGGTCGCTAACTCCTCCTTGGAAACGTTGACCTCTCTCGTCGTATTGCGCTTCATTAAAATAGTCACCTGCGTAGCCAGAAGGGGCATCTTTGATCGATGAGCTTCTCTTGCGGACGAACTCCGGCTCTCGTTCAACAGTAACAACTTTAGGAACAGACTCGTGGCGTCGATGTCCTTGAGGTGAGGTTGCTGGGGTTGGGAATGCATCATCGGCTACTTGGAACATCATAGGGTCAATTGCAGAAACAGTAGAAACTGCTGCTTCGCTCTTGGCTCTTCTGTCATCGTGATGGATTTCTGGCCGAGTGGCAACTTCAGAGCGACGGTCACTACGTTCGTCAAGGCGCTTCTCACGTCTCTCGTCTCGGATTTCTTCTCGTGCGTCTTCACGTCGTTTGTCGCGCTTTTTCTCTCGCCGCTCTTCGTCGGAATATCGAGAGCCCTCCTTTTTTCTCTCCTTCTCTCGCTTTTTGTCTTTGCGATCGTCACGGTTGGGGCTGTCACGCTTGTCTCGTCGGCGTTCGTCCTTACCTTCCTTTTTGTCACTGTCTCTGCGTTTCAAACTCACACGAGAAGAATCGTCACGCTCTTCGTCCCTCTTTCTTGAGCTTACACGAGACACATCATCACGATCATCGTCTCGTCGCTTGGAGCTTACACGGGAAACGTCATCACGATCACTTTCTTTGCGTTTGTCTTTTTCTTTTCGGTCATCACTGCGGCTTGAAGCGATGGCAGCCCCTACAGCCACACCTGCAACGCCCGCTAAGGCAGCTTGGGCGACCGAGTTGCTTTTCCCAGATGATGAAGTTCTCTTTAAAATGCTGGGCGATTCTGATATATTAGAGAATGGTTCGTTGTAAAGACTCTGAGATACAGGAGTATATGGCTGAGGTTGCAAAGGAGCTGGACCGGGTCTAGATGAAATATATGGCTCTGATCCAGATGCGACAGAATTTCTTGCAGCTTCAAATTCTGTAGGATTCCCGAAAGATTGGACGGGAAAAACATGCTTAAGTGATGCTTGTGAGCCGCTGAAACTCTCGCTGGGACCAACAGATTCCGAGTAGGTGCGGTATTGTTGACCAAAATCGCTGGAAGAAGACCATGTAACTTCTTCAAACCCAACAGGTCTGTCGACAAACCCATTTAGGGAATTTTCTGGCCCAAATAACCGAGGGTCCACAACAGTATTTTTTCTGGATAAAGGACGATGCCTTTCCTTACCCCACCATCCACCAGCTGCTTCGGCTCCAAAAGCCAATCTCGAATCAACACTATCTTCGGATTCGGCGTCAGAGGCAGATTCCCATCCATCTTCGTCGTATGTGTCGGATCCATGGCTGATCTTCGAGTTGCCCAAACCACGGCTTGCTCCATATAGAGCTCCTGCACCCGCAACGCCCATCGCAGCAGCTCCATAATGGTGACTGTTCTCCCTCGAGGGATTAACTTGGGGGCTTCTTCCGTTCCTACTATTCCGCAAGTCGTGCTTGTTCTGGTCCCTGGCAAGTTTGGCCAAACCCGCACCCACTGCTAAAATCTCTGCCTCTGTATTACCACGTCGTTCCGATCCGCTAACATTACCTCTTCGGTCAGAGCCACTGGCATATCCGCGACGCTCTGAACCACTGTACCTTCCTCCATCATTATTCCTATGCCTCTCTCTTTCCCTATCACTCCATCGTGCACTCTCTCTGTCCATCGTCTTTCCCGACCTAGACCTAACCCTCCTAAGCTTGGGTCTTTTGATGTATCCATTGCCATAAGCCAAATCGCTATTGACACTAGAGCTGCTCGAGTTGTTCAGCTTAAATAGGCGACTGCTACGGCGTCTTCGTAGCTTGCGGCGTTCCGAGGGCGCGGTGAAGAATGTTGCTAAACCCCTTCGCTTGGGGGGGAATGAGCGCGAAATGTCGACCAGTTCAAAGCTCGAACTCGAAGAGTTTGATGAAGAAAGGTATGTATTATGGCCGCCGTATGCAATATTATTCACGCCGCGCTCGATAGGCATGGGCATAGGCATGTTGGTCGAGGGTGAGGGCTCGACGCGCATTCGTTGCGGCTCTCCGTATACGATTTCGGAGGGCGCTCGTCGCGAGTCTCGATCTCGTTCTTTTCGTCTGCCGCCCACTGAGCTTCCCGGGCTGCGGCGACGCCTGGAGCTGCTATGATCGGCCATCATGATGGCTCCTTCTCGTTGTGGTTGATCTTATTCGGGGGCAGTCGTGGAATCATTTGTTTGGGGTGGGTGAGGATGGGTGAGGAATTTGGGATGGGCTTGTTGACTTCTACCAGGTTGTGGTGGTGAGATCGTGAGAGCGTCAAAAAAGGTGTGGCTGGGGGGTTCGTGCTTGGCATCAATCTGTGTTTGCCACTGGTGACTGCTTCAGCTCCGACTCTTTTAATTTCAGAAACAATCCAATCGTGATGCTGCCTTTTCTGCAGTGTAAAATGGCCTGCGATCAGCCTCCAATCGTCGCAACCTGTTTTTCTTTCGATTTTGCTTTCTTGCTTTTTTCAAGTAATTTTGTTGTTTGTTCGAGTCGGTGGAGCTTCAATGATTTGCACCAGGATTCCTTCATCTCAGAGCAAATTCATCGTCAGTGACTCCAGTAGACGATGATTGCTTGGATGCGTCTGAGTGGAGGACAGCTTATGTGCTTCCGTCTGCAGACCTGCGGGAGAGGCGGCGAAAAATAGACCTCCCCTACACCTATCTTGCTGCACGAATGTGTTGTCAATTCATTGGTGGTGTGGTGGCAGCAGTGACGCTGAAACTTGTCATAATTCCTACGCTGAAGAATCTCGAATCCCTTTCTCTAGGCTTCGGTGTCCTTTCATTGTCCAATAACCAGTTGCTTGGGCAGTTTCTATCATTTCATTGATGCTGCAAGTATATGTCCCTCAAGGCTAAAGATACGACGACCCGGCTGTCATTGTGCAACACCAAGAATTGAGTCACTGACCGCTTGAACAGTACAATGCGTTGAAAACGACTGGTGCTCGAGACCAGTGAGTTGAGGTGTATTGCATATCGTTTATGTAGCATACCGATCAATACATTGTCAGAGTTCGAGGCAACACTGGCCGCATACAAGAGAATCAGCCCGATAGTAGGAAAGATTCCGAGTCGATATCTCCCGATAATGAGAATACTCAAACGAATTGGATTAGCACGGTTGTCATTCCCGTTCCATCAACAGAGATGGCTCGGTGCTCAGAGTTCGATTTTAGGGTACAAGGTATTCATGCAGCTTTATGGCCCCCAAAATCCATTCCGAGTAAGCCATCAGTAACCCACCAGAACCCCACAAGTAAGCCACGAGTAAGCCATCATCAAATAAGCAAGTAAAGATTCAAGTTATCACAGAAGTCGCAGCCATGAAAATGACTATCTCCCACCCAAATATAAGAACCAACGTTGCTCCCGACAATTTACAATATGAAGAATGGGTAGAATAGAACTCGGTCAGGCCAGGTCGATCGGAGCAGAAAAAGCGACAGTAAATCGTGCCTGCTGCCTACCTAGCCATTTCTCTACTTAATTAATCCCAAGACAATCAGCTAGATCATTAAGAAAATTTAACTGGAATCATTGGAGCAATACATTTAATCCTACAAAGGATCCTCCCCTCCTTTTTGGCCCCCAAACTTTGTGTTGGATAAGCCACCAAGTAAGCAGGTAAGCCAGTAAGCCAAAGGATAAGCTACATCAAGATTTGGGGGCTAAAAATAAAGTCACGGGTAAAGGACAAATGGAAGCTTGTCGCAAGAATTTTGAAATGGGGATAGAGGGAAGGCAGTTAGTTAGTACTCTCTGCTTCCATTTTTATAATCTTACGGCCATATTCTTTCAAGATATACCCCTTGAAGAAGTTAGTAGAGTTGATCTTTTTTGTCCACCGCGCGGAATGAGCTAACAAGTATTGAAGCACGTGGAAGCTGGAATGATTCTAGGAAGATAAATACAACGTGAAAGGCTTATTCCTCATATTTATCTATCGAATAAGAAGAAGATTGCTGCAATGCTATTTTGTATTCACGAATTGTGCTTTATCACATCGAAAAAACGCGCCCCTCACATTATTGCATAACTAGTAGTAATCATGTTTATACTATTTGCTCTTAGAGTGAAGCAGACCCTGTCGGCTACTCTACCCTTTTGCGATGTGCAACAAAATGACGCAAATTTCCTGTTTAGGTATGGCTACATCTTGGTTTTAGGGGAATTCTTAACCCCCAGAATGATCAGGTGAACACATTTACTAGAATTTAGTCGCTTAACGACTGAAATAGTAACCTTGTTGAAACAACAGAATGGATTATTTGAAATACTGGGTTGTATCAAGGCTCAAGCCATGCACAGAGGCCAGAAACATTTGCTGAGACATCACTTATAGCAGTCATAAATTATTCTAAGTAAAAACAAGTTGCCAATATTGGTCAAGAAATGCCAGTACACACATCAGTTCCCACAAGCAAACATTTGCCTGCAATTCATTACAAACCCCGGTTCCTGAATATGTTCCTCGTGCTGTCATGAATTTAACCCACACCCTATATACTCATTGTTCCTGGCGATCGGAGTGTTTTGGCAACTCATACTCCTGCTTTCCGTGCTTCTTTTGCTTAAAAACAAAGAACCATACTAAGAATGCGCAGAAACCCAGTAATGGAACGCCTAGTCCAAGCCCAATTCCAAGTCCGAGTCTAAGTTTCCGTACTCGGGATGAGTTGGGGGTAGCCCCGTAGCAAGTAAACTTCGAATTACTTCCCTTGGCAGTCTGATTCCAGCGAGTTTGGAGTACATCACACTTTATTGAAACATTGCTTATAATCTCGAGGTCTCCTTTCAGGGACTCAAGACCTGGAAGCCCGAAACTGAGAATTATATTAGAAAGTTGATCTTGTGTAGGGAGGGATGTATATGCCTTGAGACTGCCCCTTTCACCCTGATATTGTTTGCTGATCTTAGTTCCGAGAGACTCAATTCGGTTGGGATTCCCATATCGATAAGGATATCGCCGGCATTCGACAGTTTTGGTAGCTTTATACTTGAGCAGCTTGTTAGTAAATTGCACGAGGTATTTAGTTTTCTGGGGGCTACCTTGAGAAGTTTCCAATTAGAGTCATGTCTCCGGTTGTGAGCAATGATTGCAAGTTGAGTGTCATGTTATCCGGACCTTTATGAGTGTCGATAGAGAAGGTGTTGTTTATCCATGTAAGCTCTGGCGCTATTAAGCTGGGGGGATGTGTCAGCCGTTGTCATTGAACAGTTCTCTGAAAAGAGAAAAGAAATTCAAGATCCGTACCTTGAGCTGCCTCTGAAAAGCAATTTATCAATACTGCGCAGATTGGGAAGACTGATATTGACAGTATTGTTTGAACGCAACTCAAGGTAACTAGTCTTCATCAATGACGGGAGTAGTAGATTTTGCAACGCGAAAGCATCACCAAGAGTTAAGTTGCCAATAGATGTCAAGTTGTCGAATGCGATTGTCTTCAGAGCACCTTCTTGATACAAGAAATCCTGTCTTACGTCTGACCAACCGAATCCGGTAAAAGTATCTACTTCAATCCCCCCTTCCACTTCTGTCAGTCCTGGAAGTGTCAAGACGTCGCCAAATAGTGGAGAGAGTTGAATGATGTGTCCCCTGATTGTTTTACATCCCTGCAGTCCAGATTGAAGTTCTTTTGGGCTGTCGAAAGTAGCGTTCTCAAAAACTAGGTCGCATGTTTTCTCCGAGTAGGCGGTAACTTAAATTCGATGTCAGAAACTCAGCAAGTGGTGGCAGATAGCTGTAACAAGAGTGCATCGAATAACTCACTAATTAATCCAGCAAGTAATAGGAAGGAAAACATATTTATGTTGTAAAAAATTTCTGATCAAACAACAGTTATGAATTTCCTTTGAAATGGATTGAAGAATAACCATATTTTGGGCAATCTACATATTATAACTCCAACCAACAGACAATGCTGGGGTTGGCGAGGCGAGGCGAAGTAAACACACCTGAAATTCAACCTTCTGTTGGCGCCCAAAATATCCTCCAGTGCAGTGGTTGGTTGTTGACTCCAATCAATTGGTTAAGTCCGGGTAAACTCTACAGCTTCCAATCCATCGAAACCAACAGTACTTAGGGTTGTACATTTCGTGATGGAGGGTGTGTGCATGCTGCAACCAGGGATGCAGACATTTCTCTGCAGAATGACTCTTTTTTCGTCAAGTTATTTCGATAGGCTTGTTATGATTGGTTGACCCCTTCCTCCCTTCTCCCCCTCCTTTTGATGGGACGAACGTGAAGCAAAGAGAAACAATTTTCTATTCGTCCTCCACAAGGGTCTATCACTGTTTATATTATTTACCTATTTAGGATTTGAGTTCAAACTCATTTCATTTTGGTAGATGCAAGCACGAATGTGCTTCGTGACTCAAAGGAAAATCAGCGGCACGCACCTGTTGGTGGCAAATCCGTTGGGCAACTGCCTTCTCGGAAAACGCGGTAAGAAGTTTCCATCCATGAACAAGTCAGCTTTGGGGGTTGATTTTAAGATGAATGTAAACCAGAGTTCTTATTTTGGTACTGTGGGGAATTGCCTTGGGTCAATTCAGTTCAGAAGCAAGCAGTGGTTGGCCTCCATATTGATTTTCTCTGGCATGAGTTCAATACCCAGGCATATCGTTCAGTACTTTTTTATTGTATCTCTCAAGCTATCACAGGAGTGATTCCCTATTTTCTGTGTCGTGCTATAAAAAGGTATTCTTCCCTGGGAAGGTACAGACCTGAGGTACTGGGTTCAAGTTACCATTTGTTCCAACTGCATTCTGCGCTCAAATGATTACGTTGAGCCTTGAATCCTTCTACACGCGTAGCCCACAGCTTCTCGTCCTATCATCATTGCCCTTTGTGTTGTAATTGTGCCGTTCATAACAATCTGTGACCTCATGAAGGATTCAACTTCTTCCTATCTTTCTTCAGAATTCATGAAGGGGGTTTTTGAGTTGGAAATCCAAGTCAGCAGCATATTTTTAAAACACAAACATTCCTTTCGTTGGGCATATAATAGGGATTTTACGAAAGAAATCATTAAAGGGGCAATATAACTCTGAGTAGGAAGTTTTGAAGCAGGCTATGCAGACAGACTTCTACAGAATTGTCTAAATTCTTCTGTCGGTTCTACGAGGCGAGGTTATTGCAAGTCCTGTATTTATCTCTCTGAGGTTCCCTTTAGAATAAACACAATAATTCTCTCCATCCACCGAGTTCTCAATTCAAGGCTTCGTTAACTCCAAAATATGTCTCATTCGCCATTTTCAAGCCGAAGCGCAGTTTCGGTGATCCTGTATGCTTTTTTTTCCTACTTCTCTTGGTCTTAGCCTTCCAAGCCCTGCTAGAATCTCTGAGAATAGAGTTGCGGACCATTCAGCTCATGGTAATTCCGGGGAACTCCTAGATTCGCTTGTGGGTGTCAACAAGAGAATCACCGACAACTCCCCTGGAGCAACATGCAATGACCTCAAAGGTAATTTTCCATCCCACTTCAAACAAATTATAGCTAATCATTTAGGCACCTCATTATCGCAGTTTATGTGGGACCAAACACAAACAACTAGACAGCTTTCTGGTTTGTCTTTCCCATCCACTGATACACCTCCGTCGGACCATTATTCACAGAGTGGATATCAAGTCACCCTGAGGCAAAAGGTCATTTCACTGCTGCCTTTGCACAACCTTTGGGTTTAAAACAAAGTTTGAGCTCTTGTTATCTTGGAAATCCTGGGACTTGTGGTAGGCCGGATTGCCTAAACATGGAGAACCCTGGCAAAGCGAATTCCGGTTGGGGATACGAAGTAGTGTCTCCATGAGCAATGTGAAAATTGTATGAATATTCGCTCTTCCGGAAAGTTTGTTTGCTTGTTGCTAATTGAAGTGTAGTGGTTGAATCCTCTCTACAATGCTGTAAACCTCGCCTCCAAAGATTACCAAGGGATGCAAGTTACGGTCCAACAAACTTACTACCCAAATAACGATGGTGCCAACCTCGTTCTAAAAGAGATTCTCGCTGCAGTTGGAACAGCTACCATTTTGACCGGGGTATGGGCTGGTGGACCAGCAGCTGGTATTGCTGTTAATGTCATTGCCAGTGTGATTGGCAACGGTATTATGGCAATACCAAATGGAGATAGTACATTCAAGCATATCTCAGAAAATGAAATGTAAGATCTAGTTCTCGCATTTTTGGAAATAAGCGCCGCATCACTAACATCTGCCTTTCAGCGTCGGAACGAAATTTACGGAAGGAATTACTAAACTTCTAGGGCAAACCTTCGACGATTTCTCCAGCCGCGGCCCTTTTTCGACAAATCTCAACCCCGGATTTATGGACACGTTAGATCATGGAGTCTGGCTGGATGCTAGAGAAGTCCCTATTTTGAACCAAAACCAGGGAAATACAAAGGTCACTCCAACATCTTTACGTGACTACTATAAAAGTATGATTCTCAGTTCAGTTGTCAATTCAGCTTGGAAAGCCCAGAATGTTTATATCATGTGTTTTCCCATGACTCAACAGGAGTGTAAGTGTTTGCTCTTCCGTTGTTTATGTATACTAACTCCTCAGTCGACTCAAATAAAGTGAAAGCGGGAAACAACGACAGTCGACTCAAAATGTACTATCAAAATATGGGGTGTTACTTGCAAAGGTTTGTCTCAGACAAATACAACCAAGTAAAACAAAGCTGACGATGAAAGTATAACGCCACGACCACAAGGGCCGTTGACCGTTCCTACAACGATTGACCCACCAGGCTGGGAAGAGAAAAACTACGGATTCACAACTTGGGATGCCATCAAAGGAAGCGTCGATGCCTATTTAACTGGAGGCTACGCCTACAACACCAGGTTCAACAACCCGATTGATAATTCTCGTCCGCACCCGGAACTCACACCTGGACCAACATACGCCCACCCCGGTCTTTGGAACCTACCCGTCTGTCGTCTTCCAGAAGAACAAGAGAAGAAAACCAAACTCAAAGACATGCTAGCAATGCTTAACGGCCCAAACGCCAAGGACAATTTCAGCTTTTGCTATTGTCGAGAACGATTGGATAAAATTGGCGCGAAAATTGGGACAGTGTTGAAGCTTGATGCAAATTTGTGTAAGAAAACAGCCGGCAGTACAGGCTGTCGACGAGGGGTTATCAGTAGGTCAATGGGGCAAGACGGATCGGTGTTGGAGGAGAGATGTAGACCTTAGCTTTTGCTTTCTGTAAAAGGTTGAAGCGCTTTGGAAAATGCTGTACGAGTATGCTGTTTTGGATTTAGAATATGGTGTTTGGGGGTTTGGAAGCTAGGGGAGTTCTTTGGAATTTAGTGCGAGATCTGATCTTTATTGGAAAAAGGGTGGCGTATTTTTGCTTTTTGTTTGGAGTCAGGGTTGTCCATGGTCTGTCTAGGCTTTGTTTGAAACAAGATATATCGCCCAAGAAATTTTTGAAGTTTGAGAGATTCTATGCCATGGTGTCTACTATATAACAAGCAACTCTTCTCATGCAATTAGGAATAGTTCTACGTGAACCTATTGAGATTCTCACAAAGCAGCGTTTCGGGACAGGGACGGAAAGGGGCTCGGCACGCCAATAGCCGAAGACTCGCTCGTGCTGGAAAAGAACATTGGACGAATTTGATACGAAACTGGTACTTTTATTCTGTCGCACGAACGGGAATTCAGGTGGCGTCTATTGGCAACCCGAGGGGTTTGAGTGCAACATGGAGATACTGCCATCTCCCATTTCTACCTCGGTACTAAGCTATATAACTGCTCCCACTTATCGAATCAGAGTGTCAAAACAAAGTGGCAAATGGTTTTGACAGACAACACAACACAATTTAGATAGCAAGAGATCAGAAACAGGAGTATTATGATATGTATATTCTTATATTTTAAGATATCAAGCTAAATAGCAAATGTACAACATGGTATTTTATCCCTCTAAATGATGATCTCCCCAGAAGATCTACCTGCAAAACGCCATTCATGATATCCCAAGCCCAAAAATGTTTATTCACAAGAAATGGAACAAATCAACCGCTATGCCGCCCGTACCGATATGCTCCCTTTATTTTCGACTCCTCCTTGCATCTGTGTGCCTGGGGTTGTCTTCTGCTGGTGCTCTTGTTGCTGCCGCTTTCGTTTCGGATGCTCTCGTCTCTGCCGCTTTCGTCTGGGACGAGCTCGACGTCGATGTTGGTAGAAATACTAAGGGAGGAGAGGTCGCCGAAGAATTTGAAGTGGATGTTGAGGTTTCTGCGGATTTCGAATCTACTTCCTCCTTGTCCTCGTCCTTGTTACTCTCGGTTTGATCATCTTGAGATTGATGGTGCTCTTCGGGTTTTGATTTCTCGAGTCCTTGTAGTTCACCCTCATCTTGCCTTTCCTCTTCCTTGTCTCCCTCATTATGCTCCTCCGCCTTCCCATCTCGATGTCGGTCCGCGCATTTTTCGTCCAATTCTTTGTCCCTTCTCTCGTTGTCTTCCCTCTCCCGATCCTTCTTCTCCTGTTCCTCCTTGTCGAATTTCTCCGCAATAAATTTCTTGTGTTCTTCAATCAGTCTCTCCTTTTCTTCCTCGGGAAGACTATCGAATTTCTCCACGTTGGCGTCCCATTCGTGAACACAATCTGGTTTCCAGTTGCATTCTTCGACCATTCCGTGGCCAGGATGGCTGTATCGTGGATGACGAGAAGGCCACAGAGAAGCATGGTAGTGATGTCTGACAAGAGCTTTCTGATCAGGTTCCGGGTCTTCAGAATGGGAGTGGCCTTGGTTGGAAGCAAATGTTTGGACTGGAAGGACTAGAATATTTCCGACAAGTACAGACTCGTTAATGTAGTGAAATCGATCCCAGGTTGGAACTTGGCCAATTTGTGCTGCCATTTCTGACATAACAGCAGTGGTGAAAGCCGAGGGACCAGTACCACTCAAGACCTCGTCGAAATTCAGCTCAATTTCTGCCACACCCTTGGATTGCTTATTTGCCACGCTCTCAATCCACCTCACAACATTGTCGATCAGTCGCAACATAACTGGGTGCTTCGGTTTCGCCATGAGTGTCCATTGACAAAATGATTGTGATTTTGGGCCGAGGATTTTGTGATCATTCCAAGTTGGCTCATCAATCTCAACGCTGATTACCAAGTCGACCTCTGCCTCGGTGTAGTTGGAGGGAATCCATTCGTCGATAGGTTTGACCGCTTCGACATCGATATCTGCATATACGCCGCCCTCCACATACATAATTAGGTACCGTAGAAGATCAGCCTTGATAATTCTAGCAGTCAAAGTGCGGTACATGTACACTACATCAAGGCGATTGAGACCATCGGGACCGAAATGGGTTTCCACATAATCCAAATCGTTGCCGTCTGTCAAAACTTCGTACCTATGGCCGGGATTCTTCACTG
Organism: Hymenoscyphus scutula; assembly: GCA_001399465.1. NCBI lineage: Eukaryota > Fungi > Ascomycota > Leotiomycetes > Helotiales > Helotiaceae > Hymenoscyphus > Hymenoscyphus scutula. The sequence goes on along the minus strand of LKTO01000038.1, from coordinate 19,911 downwards.
GCCAAGTCCGGGCCCGAGATGAATCTCTCTCGTCGAATTCTAGGGGATCGACTTTCCATGTCTGCCATATCTTCTTGGGGAATTTCGAACCAGTTTTTGGAAATAATGGGGATTGGGGCGATAATCGCTTCCAGACACTGGAGGGCTTCAGCGAAGAAGTATCAACCGAATTGGAATTGAAAAATATGAACGCGATAAATATGCAGGCAAAATATACTGGTAAAGTACGCCGTATTTGTTTCGATGGTCGCCCAGCAAATATCGAATTGGTGACCTGCATGTTTGTGTCCGCAGCAGAAAACAGAAAACAAAATTTCAGAAATCAATGAACATATGGAGTATGGCTATGGGAAGGGGGCCTGGGGGAGTTTTATCAGCCTTGACAGCCTTGATTATTTTTGTCGAGGTACCGCTTCCTTTCTAGGAAAGTGGCCCTTGCCCAACTGTCAGTGATCGTCCAAGTTTAAATTGGGTCCGGAATTAAAACCTGTTGCAGCGAGAAGTTTGAAGTGTTGGTTGTTATCACAGGCATACAGGGGCCAGTGTGAGTAGCTCGGAGCCCTGCCTCGGAGCAAGTAAACAAAAACGTCAGGGGCAGCCTAGCCACTCTCGCGCATGAACAGCCTTCAAATGGGCCGTTTCAATATATTGGTGGCCAGTCAGCGCTCTGGGCCAGGGGTTGACCGTGTAACTCGTCGTGTGCTGAAGCGAGGTCTACCGACTAAAGTTTGGGGCTAGGTTTCCTGGTTTGTTTTCCCGAGACGACGGGACTTCCACTTCCTGTGTATCATTTGCTCGCATCGTTCGGACCATGAATCACTGTGAGATTCATCCCTTATTTTGGAGAAAGTGTATTCTGGAAAACGGTCCATAGATTTCGTGGCGCAGGTGTTGCACCCGAACCACAATCGTTTGATCTCCTATTCATTTCTGTACCGCGATAGTGCGAATCCTTTCAGTCCAATGGAACCCCATACTCCGTACTATCGTGATCATCAAGCTACGCCGTAGATCGGCTTCGGGAGCGGGGTGTCACAGCAGGGGCTGTCTCCTATCATTTCAGCATGCGCCACTGTTTGTTTGTGGATTCCATTTCCGCGCTCATGGAAACCGTTTGCTAATGACGGTACATTTCGAAACCAAACAAGGCAATATTGTTGCTTTTTACCCGTTTCATTAGCTTCTACTTGTGGCAACGCATTGATAAACATGCCCCTGATCGATCTAGTGCTGGGTGTGCCTTTATCTGGTTACCCCTTGCCCCTTGGTGGCCAAGCCAAAAAGCCTTAGCTGATATGTGGGGTTGCATCCATGAATTACCTTTATGGTGTTCCAGCGCTGCACTTGCAAGCTCCCCTTTTTTTTCTCGCCTTCTCGAATACACACTCTCCTCAAATTTTGGGGGATGCTGTGAGCAATTCTCTGCTTATCTTCCGTTCTATAATTCATTTGCATTTTACATCACTATCCACTGGCCTTGGTGCCCCCCCAATAACCCCAACAAATACCCTCATTTGAGCACACGAAAGCATGGTTCACACAAACGGCAGTATCTTGGACGAGGAGATATGGGGAGGGGAGAAACATCAACCAAAGTCCTCATATCTCAGCGGCGCGATCAAAGGATGCATAAATTTGATCCGACCAGCAATTCTTACCCGAGGACCACGACCGCAACTTATGAGCACATCTTATCTCGATGGATTGAGAGGATGGGCTGCCTTCATGGTGTACTGGCAACATCATCAACTATGGCCGCGGACACTGATTTTCGCCGATCAAAATTTCGAGAATGGCTTTGGATACATGGAAAGATACTTTTTTGGCGCATTCCCGGGTATTCGACTGTTCTTCTCCGGTGGCCACTTTGCGGTCGCCGTTTTCTTCGTCATTTCTGGATATGTTTTATCTGCGAAACCTCTTCGATTGATCTATGCCGGCGAGCACGAACAACTTGGACAAAATTTGAGTTCCGCACTGTTTAGGCGCTGGATTCGACTTCATATTCCGGTTATAGGCACAACTTTTGTATACATGACTTCATGGCATTTATTCGGGATATGGACAGTAACTCCAGTACATCAACTCACTTATCGCGAAGAACTTTGGAATTGGTATTGCGAAATGAAGAATTTCACTTTTGTATTCAGAACTGGAGGCGAATCCTGGCTCACCTACAATTTCCACGCTTGGTCCATTCCAGTCGAATTCCGAGGATCAATCATTGTCTACACTGCACTATTAGCATTTTCGAGATGCACTCGAAACGCAAGACTTTGGTGTCAAGTTGGTCTCATGTTTTACTTTATGTATATTGTGGATGGCTGGTTCGGTACAATGTTTGTCTCTGGAATGTTCCTTTGCGAAATGGATTTGCTCGCCAAAAACAACAACCTTCCCGAATGGATCTCGAATTTGTCGAAACACAAATTAAGGATTTCATACGTCCTTTTCGCATGCGCCATTTATCTCGGGGGTTGCCCATCGCATGGCTCGGATGTTCAGATGATTCGCGATACTCCAGGATGGTACTATATTTCCTGGTTCCACCCTCAAGCAAACATGGACCCTAAATGGTTGTTCCTATGGGCGGGAGCTTTTATGCTCATGATTGCGATTCCTCAGATAAAATGGCTGAAGAGTTTCTTCGAGACAAGATTTTGCCAATACCTTGGTCGCATATCATTTGCACTTTACCTAACTCATGGGCCAGTCCTTTGGTTGTTGGGCGACAGATTATATACTGCGACGGGCTGGTATAGGGAAGTCAACAAGATTCACACACCATATTGGGTCGACGCATTTCCCCTTAGTAAAGAAGGACCGCTTGGATTTGATGCCGCATTTTGGGGACCGCAGATCATTCTCTTGCCGTTTACCCTGTGGATGGCCGAGATAGTGACGAAGGTGTTTGATGAACCTAGTGTAAAGATTGCACAATGGTGTTACAGGAAGACACTGGCACCCGCATCACCGAAGCTGTAATTATACTTGTATAGGCGTACTGGTTACATTGACGGAGTAGATGGAAATAAATCTCAAGAAATAGAAATTTTAACAAAATATTATGACTTCATCTGTTTCACAGGGATCTTGAGGAATCAATTCAATCAATTGGATTTTGCGAACCGGCTCACCGGTGGATCGTTTAATCTCACTCCCCATGCTGCATACGGAGTGTCGGTAACACGGACCTGCACCACAACAACGGAGTAAACATCAAAAAGGAGATATACCTCCGAAGCGAGGGAAGTCAAGCGAGAGGCAGCTTTTCTCAATGGAGGGGTAATTTTAATCACAAAACCTCTGCAACAAATTTCCACAAACAGTCTGGAATAACCTGGGGAATTCTGTGGAGAAGTTGAGGGGAAATACGTGATTAAGCCTCACATGTCAAAGCGGCTGGACCTGCAGGGCCCCCAACACTGCCACCCCGCCTTTGAGGGTATGATTTGATGATTTGAGCGAGTCGGTTAAAAACTAATCTAGACACTTGCATCTGCCAACACTGTCAGCGGTAAAGGTGGCTCTGATTTTGGCAACCACTCCGAAGCTTAGTTCACATGCTAGGTACCACGACACAATCGAGGGATACTCGTCCTCATTACTTACAACTCAGCTATCCCCAGGGAGCTGCAGTTAGGTCACCCAATCATCGAACGAGGTCGACTAGTCAGATAGTACCCAGCGAGGAAAAGGAGTATAAGAGTAAACGTATCAAATTGACAACACACACCCTAAAAATGTCCCGTCGCACGAGATCAATTTCCTTATCAATACTCCTTTCTTCGTTCATCTCCGGGATTGATAAAGATGGAAGGATTCCTGGTATTAATTGCTATCGTCATCCTCTGTACTCTGTACTTCGTACTGCCCTTTGAAGTACTGTTTTTCCCTCCGGAGCCTCCGTTTAAAGTTGCCACGCTGTAGCACGAGCCTTAGCACAAGCCTCAGTCGCTTGTCACTTGGCGGTAGATCAGTACTGGTAAGTATACTTCGTAGTATGGGGTAGGTAAGTATCGAAAGCGGCCGCTTTTCGGTTAGTGTTGCTTGCCGGCGGGAATCTTTCTAACTTTTAGTATTTTTAGATCAGCTAATTTTTATTTATTTTGGCAAAAAAAACTCAAAATTCAATTCGGCTTCTTGCTGAGCAAGCGTTGACGACAGCATCGTTTTACGAGCGTACGAATTGTTATCGATGTCACCAACTAATCGCGCTCGCGTGGACCGGTACAATCCTTGATTACAGGCCTCAATTGGCATGCGAGCTGCGAAGAGTAGTGCATCGTTACTCTACTATCTCCTCGTATCTGCTAGGCAGATTGGCACCTGCATCAACTTCTCCCATTCGCAACAATGACAGACGGGATAGCGTTCTTAAAATCCTCGTATTAATACTTCGTGGCTTTCTCAAGTCGGGGTATCTTTACCGGTACGTTCCTCGTTCTTCGTTCTGTCCCAGCAAAGAATGTCGATATTCCTCGACGCGCTGGTTTCCCGTCCTACGTTCTTTGGTGTGGGTGCCAGTCGTCAGCGTGTTATCCTTGTAAGCCCGCCAATACGGAACCAACTTGGTCGAGTGACTCGAGTTGGCGCTGGAGATTCAGGGGTTAGGAAGGGAATGTCACTCTGCGGTATTTTCCACCTTCCTTTCCCTCCTCCTCCAACCTTTACACTCCACTTCAAACTCATCAGCCCCCGATGAGGTCGGATATTCGGTGACGAGTTGGTTTCTCGAGTGTATTTCCCTGATAGCAACCCCTGAAGAAAGTTATATCCCTGCCCTGCATGCTTCCCGTAAATTAATTGGCTGGTTGGTTTTTGCCCCCTATTTTGTGCCGGCCCTTTTCCAGGGGCGGTCTTCGATTTCGGCTCCCCTGAGGTTCACAATTGCATAATCTACTTCCTGATTAATTTTATCCACAACACGCGTCACGGCAGTTCTTCTTGTCACATCGAGTTCTGAGGGTTGGGTTTCATCAATATGAGATTTACGGTGTGATTATTTCTGCATAATAGATCTTATTCGATATTGCATGGAAGAATACAACCGATTTCCTTTGATCCTACTGGATATGAAGAGTGTTCGATGTTACTTTATGATACCCTCAAAGAATGAAGCTATTCCCAACGTTTCTCCCTCCTGGCGACTTTTCCTCGAAAGAACAAAAAGAAGCTCAAAGTTTTGTTGAGGAATGCGATTCATATGTTATGATCTTTCCAATACCCTCTTCTACTTTTACAAGACCCATACTTTACCTGATATGTGACTTGCTGGTCTCCTACCTAGTTCTAGTCAAGCTTCAAAGTTGCTTGATCTTCTTTTGTGCCGAGTTCTATTCTGCTGTCGATTGAGCTATATCACTTTTCTCCGGGGTTGGGGGGTTCAGAATGAGATTCCGTATCCTCTTGAAAGGAAATACCACTCTTCTAACATGCCTTTTCACTACTTCCTTCCAAATTGGCAACCCTAGCAAGAACAATCAAGATTTATGGGTTCCGATTTCACTGATTTGAGTGATGGAGAAAAGAACGCAAATGAAGTGACTTGAGTAGGAGTTTCACTGCTATGACTTTTGTGCCTGTAGAGAAGTTTTTCCATTGATCAATGGAGCATGATAGATTAACTAACTTCCACCTTCAAAGCTAACCTTTTAAGCCTCCCTTGGACTACACCTTCCTTATAACATGAGAACAGCGTCGGATAAGTCTATATCCAACTTGAGCAATGCAAGTTCCAGCTTCGTACTCTCCGGTTATACCAAGGTACTTGTACCGCAAACACTCTAGGGTGATTCAGACTAGTCCAATTCTCATTTTCTCATTCTCTTGTTTTGCTCTGGTAATACCAGAAGGCGGGTGAATGCTCTGAAATGAACATAATGTTCGAGGAGGAATTGGGATGGGGGTTAACGCCGAATTTTCATTTACTGTCGACGAGACTTTTCGTGTTCGGCAACGAGGAATAATCACAATGAGTCCCCCTTTTAGTGGCAACCCTTGATACTCGTGGTCCCTTCTTGCCAACTATATGGTAGCTTTCCAACTGACCTCTTTTAAGTGGAGCGAATGTGTCTGTTAGAGTTAGGATTCCGAACTTTCACAGTATTTCCCTCCAAAGCTCGGTGGAATTCGCAGTAATACGTCGAATAATTTCGACAATGTTTCGTCACATTTTGATTCCTTAGCGTTATGTTGCCATCGCTTACGACTCAGAATTTGTTGCATGCTTCTGTAACTCAAATGTTAATAAATATTAGGGGTTACCGTCGCAAGTGTTCACTTTCTTACTCGCAAAACCTCTAAATGGTCCGGAATCTTTTCAATTTTCTACTAATATCTCTTCCCTTAGTATTTATGAATTCTTCCTTACTAAAGAAAAAGACACAGTTATTAATGCGAATCCCCGACAACGGTTTTGCATTTTTCAGGAGCTGTTAAGTTCATTATGTCGTGTTTTCCCTCCCTCGCATCCCAAGTAACTCTCTGTTCAATTTTCTGTAGAAGAATCGAGTACTATTAACTGCTTGAACTTCGTCATTAACGGTGTGCTTTCTGGGAAATCCCTTTTAGTCAAGAAACCCAACGCAATTGAAGTCCCAAAAAAGAACCTTGAAGTAAATTCTGAACTAATTAGACCTCTCAAAGATCAATCCCCTGTAATCTACATCCCATAGCACATTCGGGTCTAAGAATAGAAAAAAGTCTCACCATAAAAACGGTTATGTACTAGTAATACCAATACCCCCAAATTCTTCAGACAATGTAAAACCCCAGACTACGAACCACGACAAAAATGATAATCTTTCAAGAATATCCCGGTTTACAAACCCAATACCCCTACAACAAACATATTTCCAACAATGTCCTTCAACGACACCGTTTCTCGTGAAACACTCTCAATTTCCTCCTCACCACTCACGAACTGTACTGCCCTCACATCCTTACCTTTCTCAAAACTCCTTTGTATAGACTGTCTATTCTTTAGCTAGATTACGAAATACATTTTCATACATTCCTACCCTTTAATTATTCTTGATAATCAGAACTCTCTCCCTCCCTACCATCTCCCATCCATCTCCAAACCCCGAAGCACCGACACTTTAAACAAGACCTACCGTATTAAAACTAATACTAACACGAGATTCTACTAAATAGACAGGATTTTCAAGGTGAGTGAGTGATTATCAAAATTTCTCCATTCCGCCTTCCAAAAAAAATTCATTCTTGGAAATCGAAAGGGGGAAAGTTTTCTTAGTCTTTACCTTTACTTAACACTTCCTTAACTAATACTTTGCAGCCAAAGTATCCGCTGCAGCTCCTAGTAAGACATTCCAATAGTATAATAAAGAATAAAAGTGTACGGTGTTATTTCGAAAGTCCGCTATAACTTATTTATCCTAACTCTGTTCGTCTACTTATCGCGCGCATCTTCTGATACTGAAATAATAGGCTATTTATCTATATCCCGCGTTTCTTGCGCGATAAGCTACTTTACGATATAATTCTTGGACACAGCAGAAAAAAGCCTCGTCGCTGAGAGTTTTTATTACGAAAAGACATTGAAAATGTTGTGGACAACACTCGCTGGACGGAAAACACCGAATTCCGAATCCTATGTCTTCCACCTCATGAGTTCTTCCTCTTAATTCGACATCGTCTCTATATCCTGCTTAAGAGTCGTTGCTAGTTGCCTAATACTCAGTAGCTGTATGTTGTCTTGGCTTTGTTGGTGAGAAGATAGTGCTCTTAGTTGATTCTAGTTAGTTAAGGGCGACTTATAGCTTTATTATCTACTAAAATGCGTCGGCGGGTAAAACTCTTGGGCTTACTTTATTTTGTGGCTGCGAGGAGTAAGTTCAGTTTCAGTTTTGTGTTAGTGGAGAGATGGTGGGTGTTAAGGTTGGGAGGGAGGTGGTGAATTGGATGGATGATGGTTGGTTCGGGTTGGAAAGGGGGGGAATTGTGGGGAACGTGTGGGGGGCTTATGTTAAAACGAGAGAAAGACCTCCGATTATCTTATTTTTCTCAACGAGTAGAGTAAATAACAGTTATAAAGAAGAATAAGGTAAGTGGAATTTTATTCCCCCCCCCCAGGACCATAGAGGTCAAGCCCCTAGTGTTGAGTGGCAAGTTAGCTAAGCAACCCTGAGCTAGCTATTAAAATATCTATCAAGAACAAGAAAAAATAAGAGTGGATCTTTTCCCCAGGCCCAAGGCATCTTACAACTACTATACACTCCACCGTCTCCCATCTCTCTAACCATCACTCACCCCCCCTCACCGATCAAGCGCCTGACTCCGACACATCTCCCAATAAACCCCCCTCCTCCCAATCAACTCCCCATGCGTCCCCTTCTCAAGCACGCCCCCCGTCCCCAACACAAAAATAACATCAGCCCTCTGCACACTCGCCAATCGATGCGCAACAGTAACCACCGTCCTCCCCCTCCCCACCCTCTCAAACGCCCTCTGCACCGCCCTCTCACTCTCACTATCTAAACTACTAGTCGCCTCATCCAGCAACAAAACCCTCGGATCCCGAATCACCGCCCTCGCAATCCCCAACCTCTGTTTCTGCCCCCCGGAAAGCGCCACACCTCGATTCCCAACATCCGTGTCGTAGCCCTCCGGGAGCGACATGATGAAATCGTGGATCTCCGCGTCGCGACAGGCTTGGTGGAGTTGCGCGAGGGGAGTGGAGGTGGGGACCCCGAGGAGGATGTTTTCGCGGATGGTGCCTTGGAAGAGGGTGCATTCCTGGGAGACGAGGGAGACCTTTGCGCGGTATTTGGTGGTGGAGAGGTCGGTGAGGGGGGTATCGTTGATGAGGATTTTCCCCTTTTGGAGGGGGTAGAAGGCTTCTAGGAGGGAGATGATGCTAGTTTTTCCGCAGCCTGAGGGCCCGACTATTGCGGCAAATTGGCCTTTTTCGATCTATGGTTTTGGATTAGTATTGACTCTCGTTCTTCTATAAGATTGTGGAGAGAAGGGGGAAGCATACAGTTAGATTTAGACCCTGAAAAATAGGCGTGTCTCTCGTCGGGTACTTGAACCAAGCATCCCTAAACTCAATCCTCACACCCCCCTCGGTATCCTTCATTTCCAAATCCTTGCGTTCCCCCGTCTCGGGTCGAATTCTAAAGCTGAGAATCCTATTCGCAGCCGCGGCAGCCTGTGCCATATTGGGCCCAAAGGAAAGCAGGGAGCCCGAGGATTCCGAGCCGTTGACCATGGCGATGTAGACCACGAAGAACGCGACGGGTCCCATTTCGCGGGTGGATAGGAGTTTGCCCTGTAAAGTGTGGTTAGTAATTGTAAGAAGACAGGAAAAGGGGGGGCGGGAGTGGGGTTTATACATACACCATACCAAAACGTCAACGCCATACAAAGCAAACCCACACTATCACTAGCGCTGAAAACTAGGGTCGTCCAACCCGCCTTCTTGAACGCCTTATCAACATGATCTTGCAGTAGAAATCCATATCGTTTGGAAATCATATCTTCCAACGTCAGTGAAGCGACAGTACGGAAAGCACCAATAGATTCGGAGGCGAATTTCGAGGATTCAGCGAAAACGGCGTTATTCATGGCTTCGAATTGGAGTTCGTATCTGAGACGGAAGAATGCGCAGGCGAGAATGATGGGCATGGATACTAGGGTAGCTACCAATGTGAGTCTGCAGGTGTGTTAGTTAACGTTTATTTGGCGAGGAAAAGGGGAGAACAAAAAGGAACGAGGAGAACGAACTTCCAGCCAAAGTAGAAGGATATTATAATACAGCCTATGAGACTGAAAACTGCAATGTAAACCATTCCCATGTTGACTCCAAGTAGTTGCTGCAGTTGAGTAGGGTCATTTGATACTCGTGCGTTAAGGGTACCGGAGGAGTTCTCTTCCTCGTCGAAGAAGGAGATTGGTTTTGCGAGGATGCTTTCAAAATATTGTTGTCGATATGTACAAGCGATATGCTGTAGATGGAATGTTAGATGTACTCTGAAGTAAGACTGGAAAACGAGGAATGATTGTCTTACTGAGGAAATAGTTTGAGAAGAATGACCCAAGAGGTAGTATGCTGCTGCGGCACCGATACCAAGATAGACAAATTGCAAAGACCAATGGTTGATTGCATTTGTCAGTTCAGCACCGGTAAAGATTGGTACATTGACAATCTGAGCAAAGAGCCATGCTTGAATTGGCTGGGTTGCTGGTATATTGTTAGCAAGCGTAATCCAAAAGCGGCACTTGAGAAGATATGACAATTGAAAACCTCAAGGGAAAGAAGACTTACATCCAGCAGAAACACAACCAATTGTTAAAACAAGATACCAAGGCCATCTCTGCGATTGCTCCCTCATAAGAAGACCGAAGCTGTTGAAGAACCCCTTTGGCTTCCAAACAACAACTTCTTCCTGCTTGACACTTGAGGAAGTCATTTCTTTCTTAAGTGCGTTATCGATATCGGTAGCTTCGGTAAGCTCATTCTCTTCTGAGAAATGCTCGCCCATCGAGAGTTTTTGTGCATTGACGAGTGCCCAGTATGCTCCATTTTCGTCTGCGAGGAGACTATCGTGAGTACCTGTCTCGACTACTTTGCCCTGTAACATGACAGTCAGCAATAGACAGAGAAATTTTCCAAGTTGCGGTTAATGTGGCTTGTGTGAAAGCTTCTAGAAAGTAGAGTACGAACCTTTCGCAAAACGACAATACTATCCGCTTTTCGAATCGTCGAAAGCCGATGGGCAATAACAACAGTGGTTCGTCCTTCCGCGACGCGGTCTAGATATTTTAATCGTCAGCTTTCTGACTCGAATATGCCTGATTTTCAGTCAAAGTATCAAGAGGAGGATCAACGAACCGAGAGCCTTTTGAACTAGTCTTTCTCCTCTAACGTCGATAGCACTTGTCGCCTCGTCAAGAATCAAGATCTTGGGTCGCTTGATAATGCTTCTCGCAATCGCCAAACGTTGTCTCTGGCCACCAGATAACTTGATCCCAGCATCTCCGACTTGAGTCTCGTATTTCTATTTGCCAAAACCGGGTCAGCAATTTGGTCGCTAACAACAGAAAGTAACGAGAATAAGAAAATAAAGACGTACCAATGGAAGCTTAACAATATACTCATCAGCAAAAGCCTCCCTACAAGCCTCCTCCACCAGTCTATTCTTCGTCTCCTCATCTGCATCCTCCCACTCACTCCCAATAAGCCCATACTCGACATTCTTCCGAATAGTGTCATTGAAAATGAAAGGTTCCTGTTGAACAAGTCCAATCTGGCCCCTCCACCACTTCAAATTGAACCCCTCCAATCCCTTCCCCCCAACAAGTATCCGTCCCGCCAACTCAACAGCCGGTTCCTTGGTCCCTTCCTCAACTTCTAGTTTCGTCGCCTCTTCCCGTTTCTTCTTCTCCTTCTCATCAAGCATCACCGATTCAGGAATTTTGAAGATGGAATCGTTATCTAGTTCATACCAGCGTTCCAAGAGGCCGACGATGGTACTTTTTCCAGAACCGGAGGCGCCGACTATGGCTGTGATCTTCCCCGCTTCGAATTTCATGGACAGGTTGTCGAGGACTTTGTTCTGGGGACGGGAGGGGTAGGCGAATGTTACATTCTCGAGGAGGATGTCTTCGCGTGCTGAGACTTCGGGGGCTGAGAGACCGGTGGTTTTGGGTTTTGGGACGTCGATTATGGCGAAGAAGTCGGTTGCTGCGGAGGCTGCTCGACCTACTGCCATGATTGGGGCGGCGGTTTGAGCTAGAGGGATGTAAGTACTATCCAGAAGAAGAAGCTTGGGAATGGAGAAAGGAAGAAACCGGATATTTCAGCTCCAGACAGAAAGAAAAAAGGTCCAACATACTAACAGCAAAATTAACCATCATGACACTCATCAGAACAATGACAATCGTCGAAACACTATCAATCCTCCCCTCAGCATACAACTTAAACCCAAACCAAAAACACAACGCCATCGTCGAGAAAATGGCAAAGAAGAGAGGCGCGTAATTCGCTCCCATAAACGGACTCATTGTCTTCCCTCGCTTCCTCGATTCCTCCACCCAACCGGCGTACTTGGTCGCAATCCGTTCCTCAGCTCCACACGCAACCACCATGCGAATAGAACTCAGAATCTCCCCCGCAATCGACGCCGCCTTCTCATCCGAATACTCAACCTCCTTTTGCAATTTCAAAATGATAGGAACCAGAATCCCATAGACCAAACCAAGGAAGACGATGATGGAGGCCGTCACAACGGTTAACAGGGCGTCGTAGACGAAGGCTTCGATGATGGCCGTCAGCATGAGTGCCGTGAATTGAAAGATCATGCCTAGTTTCTCGGAGATGCCGATTTGGAGGATGTTGGCGGTGGTGGTGATGGTGCTTGAGGCTTGGCCTGTGGGGAGAGTGTCGATTACGGAGATGGGGAGGGCGAAGAGTGCTTCGAGGTAGTGGAGGCGGATTTTGGCGGACATGCGGATTCCTACTACGCGGAAGATGTACATGGAAAGGTAGCTGAGGGTCCAACGGCCGATGAAGAGGTAGACGATGTATAGGCTGTTTACGTGTTAACTTGGTTGTAGAGAGAAGGGTAAAGGTGACCAGAAGAATGTGGTGAGTAAAGGAGATAGGGTTGATAGTGTTAAGATATAATTCCAAGAGAGCGAGGGCTTACGTTTGTGTGTTGAGAGACCTTATGAATTGATCTTTTGTCACACCCGAGCCAGGAATAAAGTAATTATTGAAATCCCCAACCAAAGAACCTACAAAGAACGCATCAGCAATAAGAAACAGAATTAGGCTTCCCCTCAGGATACATACCAAAAACAATATTCATCAAAGGTAAAGTCTAAACCCCATTAGAACGCGAAGGAAAATCCCCAGGAAAAGGAAGTGGTAACATACAGCACCCGTCCCCATCTCGGCCAAAATCGCAAAGACAAGAAGTACTTTATCCAATCTACTGGAATACCCAAAGATGCGCTATAGCATCCATACATTAGCAAAAACTCCATTCCATCAAATGTAACTTACAAAATAATGCTTCCACGAAGTCTTATTCTCAGCCTTAGCAGTGTAATCCGTTTTCTTACCCTCCTCCCCCTCCTCCTCCTTCACCTCGATGACTTGAGGGGACTTGTCAACATTCCCCGATTGCGTAAGTGTAGCCGTCTGCTCACTACCCCCCTCCTTATCGGAATTGATTTCCTCGTGGCTCTCCATGTCTTTGGACGAGGTAGGAAGGGTGTCGGTTTCCTCTGCCACTTTATCAGGAGGGTTGTCCATGGTTGTGCCGTTCGATTACTGATGAGGCTCTCAAATAGTCCTCGGTAGTTCGTCGCCCATATACCGTGTCCTGAGACCTCGCTGGTCAGCTACTGTAACTGGTGTGTATACCGCGAAATCGTCGATCGAAGCTGCCCAAAATATCAAAAATATCACACGCGCAAAAAAAGCAGCACAATAACAATCTCTCAAACCCCCAACTCAAAAAAAGAGAACAATCGACGAAGAACTTAACCCCTTAAGAAAACCAGGAATTTCCCTTCGTTGCGTGTAAAAGGGATAGATCTCTCTCTATGCGCGTATCTGCACCTCAAGAGTCATGCCCAGAAAATGTGCCCTTCCAGTAAGACGGAGAGTTCGCAGCCGACCTCACATTTTTCAATCTAAAGGGAAAATCAGGCAGGTACTGTAGCCTCTCCTCTCCTCTCCCCGAAACACGAATACAAAAAATGTTTTATGGTTACTTACGAATTCACATCTGAAAACATTGAATTGATGAAGTCACTTCAAATTCAAATCGAGGCTACCGTATGAATTATTTCTCTAGATTCACGCAAACATACGGCTTTGTGAGGTTGAGGTGATACAAACAACGCTACAACGCCGCAGTCTAACCAATAGAGGGACTCAATATACGTTCATGTCTTGGCCTCCCGTCGGGAAGCGGAATGCTTTTGGTCCGTGTCTTTTGGATGAATACGCGTATCTGCATTAGCGGAATGCCAAAAATTAATTTTAAAACGTATATTAAAACATACTTCTATAAATTCTACTATGAAGTAGTGTAATGTTTTAACTTAGTATCGGTTAGGTATAAATTAGTATAAAGTAGTCCTACATAGAGTATAACACGTGAGATGGCACGTGAGTGAATTAAATATTATCTTCTTTTCTTCTTTATTCTTTAGATTAATACTTGAATAATACTATTCAATCTCTAATCTATACTTCTCCTCGGTGAAAGCGCTACTTAAAGACTATCATTAACGCCCAAACAACTACGAAGTACCTCTCCACAACACAAAAACTCCCCAGCAATAGCCTTTACACACAATACACATCATATTTCAAACCCATCAACTATCAAATAACCCAGAACCTCATCTTTCCCGACCGCAGCGACCGTCGCCATTCCAAGGACGCACCCTACCCTCTTTATATAACTACGTATCTAAAACGCTACACTCGAGTTACTTGTACCTAAATTACGAGGTACTTTACGTCGGTCAACCGCGGAGGAATCGTATTCATTTGAGGAGGATCAATATTCCTGGTGTAGATGCGATGTAAGTAAAAGGTGTGAGAGTCGAGTCGAGCACGAGATGAGGCGTTGGATTGGCAGCTGAGCTTCGGGATGGAATAGTTGGGTTAAATATTCTAATGTTCTAAGTGAGAGGAAAGAGATGGTTAGGTAGGTAAAAATCCAACGTACTTGTAAGCAAGCATGAGGATATCGAAATAGAAAGGAGATAATACGCGTGTAAGCAGTAGATCTTATTCTATTTGGAAAATTCCAGATGGATAAATCTCTGAACACGTGCTGTACTACATACCCTCTTCACGTGAGATACTGTTGATCCATCGTTCTAGACAAATCGGAAGGACAACGCAACGGTCGTCCGGGTGAGATTGTTAATTTTGCAAATCCCTCGTCTATCTATTTCAGGAACAGGGGGGATGGGGAAGAGAGGGAGAGAACCCAGAAAGAGGTGGAGAATTGATGATTGCGAGTGTGGCGGTGCTGTCCAAGGAGCGCGGGGAGCATTTAAATACGATGCGGTCAACTTCCAAGGAAAATCAAGGAAGATAAGTCGGGTTGAGGAAGATGCGATACATCGCTTTGAACTTGCACTCAGACTTCAGACTTGCACGCTGTACTTGCTTGTTTTTCAAGAAGTCTATGCAAAAGTTTAAAGTTTCCTACTTGATCGTCCGGGATCTCCCATAATAGAAATGAATGAGATGGCACTAACCTTACTAAGGAAGTTGTGCGCTTGACAGAATCTTTAATGGGGGACAGGCTCGCATGCGTACCCGCCACCAGGCTGCATCGCTGAAGAATTCGGAATCCAATGACTTGTCTTTATTTTTGCGTATATTTATCTGCCGTGTATTTTCCGATGAGATTCCGGTACGTAGGACCAGATTGATGAGATTGAGAGAAGAAAGATTTCATTCTTCCAGAACTCTAAGAAGATGGGGAGATGTTCATCCCGGTTGGTGGTGGGATATCAGACGTCGGATGTGTCAAGTGGCAACCTGAATGGAAGAAGATGAGTTCCACCAGTTCGTGTCCTGGGATGACCTCATCTCCTGGTCTCCATGCCCTGGGCTGGGGCTCTTGACTGCTGGTGACAGCTGAAGGGGGCAAAGCTGTGCTGTGCTGTGCTGTGTTGTGTCGTGATGGATGAGGTGATATAACCCGACCAAAACACGACTTGTTTGGAGGAGAGACAGAAGAAGGAAAGAATGTTTCTCTTGCACGCCTCTTGCACGCCATCTCGAGCAAGCGCCTTGGATCAGAATCTGAGCTGTCTTCAGTAGTACGAGTTCTGGAGAGCAAGATGAACGGCCTCTGTTTGCCTGTCAAAGTCCTGACTAGAGGTCCTTGTCAAAACTCTCTTTCCCCTGTCTTCACTCTCAGATTGTGAACCAATCAGAGGACCAGACTCGGGGAAATAATGGGGCCTAACCTCGCTCTCAATCTTGGCAGGTGGCTCTTGCCTCCCCTGTTTGGTGTGAATGGGGTTTAGCGTGGGCTTGTCATCTGCCACATCCCTGCTCGCTACCCGTTTCGTGTGGACCTGCCATTTCACTCTCCGTCCTTGTAGTAGAGAGAGGTGGTGGGTGATTGGTTCGTGGTTGCTGGCACGAATCCGCAGCACCCAGCACCCAGTCCTGAGTGGAAGCTGCTGCTCTTTCCTCTGCCCCAATTCCAGACCCTTCAGCGCTCACTCTCACTCCCTGAGACGCTTCAACCACTCTCTTCTCTCCTACCGTCTTCTTTGCACCCACCTCCACCACCACATCACCTCCATACCCGCCTTCTGTGGCATCACGCTCGTTCCCATTTTCAAAACTTCTTCCTCCGACTCTTCTTTCTCTTTCACCCCCCTCCTTTCCATACTACACTCTCGTTTCTCACCTCCCCATCAACACAATCAACAAACAACACGAACTTCGAATCCCTCCTCCCCTATTTCCTCAACCGCACCCCTCCTCCCCTTTAACGATCAACACCACACCACTCGAACCGTCTCTAATATACCGACTTCGATTTTAATCAGGTCCAGCCTACCATATACGATACAACTTTACTGTTTCCTACCGTATTCGATCATCTGCTGAGGGAACAGAAGAGACCTCGCCTGGTCTGACATTTCGTGGGAATCAAACATAGAAAGGGGAACAACACATTGCAGCATTCCACAGGCGCACAAATTAGATATACCCAGGGCTTCACAAGTTCGCACTTCGGAGGGCTATCGGGGGAGATTTCACATCATTCATCATGTTACGACAATTTTCTTCATTTTCCGCCTTTTCCTTATTGTTACTCGGAACCCTGCCGGCCAGAGTCCTCGCAGATAAGATTCTCGAGACCACAGGTTTCAGCACTTGTGACTCGGATGCCAGCATCAAAGTCAACAAGGTTGACATCTCATATAATGCAGACAACAAGACGGTGACGTTCAATGTCGCCGGGTCCAGTACAAAATCTCAAAATGTTACGGTAAGGACCTTCATGCTGCTATATTGCAACACCACCAGAAGCTAATCAATCACCTACAGGCATCATTGAGTGTTACTGCCTACGGTACAGACGTCTACTCGAAAGACTTCGATCCTTGCGATACCGCAACGTTCGTTTCACAACTATGTCCTGGTATGTATTTACTTTCTTCGATCTAGGTAGACGACTTCTAACATTCCTGGCAGTACCTGTGGGAGACTTCGCTGCCACCGGAGTGCAGACCATTCCGGATTCTTACGCCTCGATGATTCCTTCAATTGCGTTCAGCGTTCCGGATATATCGGCACAAGCAAACCTCAAGTTGATAACGAAGGATACCAAGAAGACTGCGGCTTGTTTGACATCGGTTGTATCAAATGGAAAGACGGTTAATTTGCCAGCCGTTTCCTACGTTGCAGCAGGTATTGCAGGAGCTGCTTTGGCTCTCACAGGGGCTTCGGCTATTGGAGCTGCTGCCGCTGGAGCTGGCACTGGAGGAACCGGAACTATCAGTCCCTCATTCACAGAGGTTTTCACCGTCTTCCAAGGATTCGCCATCAACGGCATGATGTCCACAAATTTGCCACCGGTTTACAGGAGTTTCTCCAAGAACTTTGCATTCAGTGGTGGAATCATTCCATGGAGAGCTATGCAAACTTCCATCGACAGTTTCCGTAATGCTACGGGTGGAAACTTGACCACCGACAGTGTTGCTTACCTCGATAACGCGACGTTGAACTATGCCGGGGAGACCACTTCCGTCAAAAGGCGATCCCTAAACTTGATGCAACTGATGGTCAGAGATACTCTCAGCACATCTACAAATGCAACCAACGCCAACGCAACAGCAACAACCTCGTCCCTGGAAGAAAAGGTATCTGGTATCAAGGCATACGCCAACCAATTGAGTGTTCCTTCTGCCAATACTTTCATGACCGTTCTTCTTATCGTCGCCTGCGTTATCGCTGCCATTGCTGTGGGTATCTTGTTTTTCAAGGTCATTCTCGAAACATGGGCTCTCTTTGGATCTTTCCCTAAAGGCCTCACCGGATTCCGAGAGCATTACTGGGGTTCCATGGGTCGTGCTATTGTTCAACTGATTCTGCTACTTTACAGTGTTTGGACGCTTTACTGCATCTTCCAATTTACACACGGAGATTCTTGGGCGGCCAAAACACTAGCAGGTGTCACTCTTGCACTGTTTACTGCCGTTCTCGCGTTCTTCACTTGGAAGATCTTGCACACTGTCCGAAAGCTCAAGCAAGCAGAAGGAGATGCATCGGGATTGTATGAGAAGAAGGAAACCTGGTTGAAGTACAGCATCTTCTACGATAGCTACAAAAAGGACTTCTGGTGGGTATTCATCCCAGTCATTTTCTACCTCTTCGCCAAGGGATGCGTTCTCGCAGCTGCTGATGGCCATGGACTTGCTCAAACCATTGCACAATTGGTCATCGAATGTCTCATGCTTGCACTTTTGATCTGGAACCGACCATTCGAGAGAAGATCCGGTAACATCATCAACATCTTCATTCAAGTTGTTCGAGCACTCTCGGTCATCTGTATTCTTGTCTTTGTCGAGGAACTTGGTATTGGCGCAACCACCCAAACCGTCACCGGTGTGGTTCTTGTTGCTGTCCAATCTACACTTACCGGAGTTCTCGCTATCTTGATCGTTGCCAACGCACTCATCATGTGCTTCAAGGAGAACCCACACAGAAAGAGACGTAAGGAAGCAGGTAAGCATCATCATCATCTTCGTACTCTCAAATTCCTACTAACAAGACATAGAAAAAATGAACCGCGACCTTGACAACCTCACCCCTCTTGATGCCCGTAACAGCCTCTTGATGGATCCATCTCAAAGATCCCACTACGAGAACGACGTCAAGCACCCTCTCGTCAAAGAGAACAGCTCCGATAGTTTCATGAACGAGCCCGCGAACCCATACTCGGGAGCCACACCTCTGCGACCATTCGTCGCCACTCACCGACCAATGTCATCGGACGCCAGCAGTCGGGAACACCTCGTCACGGGGGCAGCACCCCTAGGCGGCGCCGACTCGCACCAACCTACACTACCTAACCTCCGAAACAACTCCCCTGCACCACAAGCATATGGGGGATATCGGGGTGTGGCGTATTAGGGAAACATGGAAGCGAAATCGAGGGATTTGTTGTGTTGGTTTATATCATGATCAACTCGTTTATTTTTTGCATGTTTTCTCTTTTGGAGGAATTTGTCTTTAGCGCTGTTTTGTACAACACACATACCTGTTGGAGAATTTAGCTACCCTTAGCCGCGACGGCATGCGAGGCGAGAAAATAGTGTTTTGGAGGAATACGTGTGCATATTTGAGAAGAGGAGAGGCGAGACGGTCCCCACCCCTTCCTTTTTTTTAGGATGCGTATATAGAATGAAAGGGGAGGGGTTGGGGTGATTTCGTAGTAGGATTATGAATATTTTTGGACTCGGGAAACCCTTTTTCATTTACAAATTTTCATTTTTGTCAGAAATTTTCTTTGCGTTGTACTTTTGAGGAGAGGAGATTTTCTTAGTGTCTTTTTTTTATTTTAAACATTACTTGCTTTTTAGTCTTTATGGATGACGGGAGAGCGCTCCCTTTGGGGGACCACCGTTTTTATGTTATTTTATTCTTGAGATGTTGGGGAGTAGATGGGGGAAGGGAGGGAGATGTAGTGAGGGATGAGAGGAGAGATGGATGGATGGGTATGTAGGGGGATGTGAGGGAGAGGGGAGTGAAATATATGAATTTTTTGAGAATGATTTGTTCTTGGGGTTGTGCTTAAGGTTCTGAGAAGAGGGTGAGGTTGAGGTTGAGGTTAAGGTTGTGCTTAAGGTTTTGAGGGGGTTGGGGGGGGGGGGGGGGGG